>OMKZ01033827.1:14169-67634 GCA_900302535.1 Neoniphon sammara | reverse complement strand
ATTCATTGTCGGTCTTGAACAGAGATCATTTATTAAAAGTTGAAAGAAAAGCATGTGTCATTTTGTGATTAAAACTCATGGTATAAAGGGTTGCATGTATGTCACTGCTCATACAACATGTTAATTCTTATTGCTTAGTGAAAAAGAAAATAGAGTCTCCATGTTGTATTCCCTCTCCTTATTCCCACTGCTTTACAGGGAGTCACTTTCCCAAGTGTCCAGAAAATGTCTGCGTCAGTGCTGACGGCAGGGCAGTAAAAAGGCCAATTCCTGCACAAGGACCTGTGATGTCAGGGAGGCCATTTACAGGGGACTCACATGGTCAGATGCAGTTTTCAAGGAAAAGTTCAACTTGGAATGAAAATTTAGTCACCCAGTTCCCTTTTCAGTCAAAACTCCTTTGAACCAAAAGCACAGTGAGTTAGTTGATGAGTCTTTGCTCAAGCTGTTGAAGCCAATAGTCTGCTGTGTGTTTTGATGTCTGATGAACTGCAGTGGAGTTTGGGCTGACATGAGAGAGAGTAAATAACTTTTGACTAATGAATTTTGGGGTGAACTGTTACCTTAATCAAAGGACCATATCCCTTGCTACCTGGCAGTCCCATCAGTAGATTCATTATTGCTGTGGTCAAGCTTTGTTCAAACCCACAGAACTTCATTTTAAATTCTAGTGGAGATCTCAAGGTTTCCAAAGATACCAAATATATACAGAATTACAGGAAAATGTGTATAAAATGATGCACAAGACATGTAGACGTAATGTAATGGTACTGCCCTAAAAACATGGCGTCTTGGGTTTGAATATTTCACTCGATACAAATGTGATGTCACTTCAGTGAAACACTGCAGCCAGCAGGTAAAGCATATGTATGTGACGCTGTCGTACAATATAGAAAAAGAAATGTTTTTCTAACTTTGAAGTCACTTAAGGTGAAATTTGAGGAAAAATAAAGGAGGGCTTCAGCTACACACGTTACCATACATCCTGTCATCCTCATATTTGAAGAAGGCAGGACTTTGCGTCAGATGAAACAATTTTAAACCCTTCTTTCAATAATATGCCCTCAAACAGCGATGAATCTTGATCATCTTGAAGAAAAGTCCACAGCCAACGGGCTTCTGCTTTCCTGTTCACATTGAGGAAGTGAACACAAAACCTCTGCAGCCACAGAGATGTTGTGAGCCTCTCCTGTGCTCACACTCTCCATGCTGGACTGGTTTGGCTTCTTGTTTATGAGAGTAATTACACCTTGTTAGCCTCTCATCTTCCTGCTATGCACACAGTCCTGGTATGTTTGGCCCCTGGCAGCAGCTTTCATCTCTATGAAATGAATGCACTGAAGGACGGAGCATCTCTGACAAATCTGTCATCACTGTGTGTGTGTGTGTGTGTGTGTGTGTGTGTGTGTGTAAGCCTGTACTGTGTAAAGGTGTATAGTGTATTTCCTCAGCATTGCAGGGCTCCAATAAAAAAAATAACATGTCCAGAAAAACACAGTGCCAGCTGCAGACGCTCCCCAACACACATCTGCTTTCAAAGAGTTAAGTGTGTGATGCAAAGAAGTGCTTTCTCCTGAGATATTCCTCCCCCAACAGCTGGCCAAAATGAGCTCATTTGTTATGGTTGGTCATGTTGTGATAAAACATAGTGATTCTGTAAATGACATTGGTGGGAGCAGGACCAAAACAACTCGCTGGGAATTCTTGGAGTGTTAGGTAGTAATTTAACCAGTGTCACTCAGTAAAGTGACTAAAACAAATAAGTTTAATTGTTTTGCTGTGGCAGTTTACTTTTTTTTCTCCTTCCATATATTTATAATACTGTATATAATTATAAATTACAATTTGGTATAAAACCTTTTAAACAGAATGAAAGTAATTTCCCTTGTCTTAATAAGGTATAACAGCCACCTTCCCAAAGAATGGTTATAAGAAATAGAAAGGTTGTTTGAGCTTTTGCATCCAGTTGAACCATATTTCATTCTCTTATTTAAGTACTTAACACTTGTAAAAGAAATCAACAAGTGCCCGCATAACTTTATAAATTTACCTTACTGGCTATAATGTTGGGGGTGTCCAGGAATAGAAATTTGGGAGAAAATCAGCATGTTCACCAATCTAGTCTTGGTGAAATCTTGGTTTCAGGAATTAACCTCGCAATTTTGTATCACTGCTTTGCACATCTCATTTGATTCAGACTACAGTCCAAGCTTTTCTGAGTTGCAGTGGAGCAGTTTTACGACTAGTTATAGTAACTGGTCGTTTTCACGTGAAATATTAGGTCTTAAGTTTTAAAAATAACCGACACCCACAATTAGAGACTAAATTCAGAGTGGGCTAATTGATGTTTTTTTTGCGCCTTTGACCAGAACTCAACTGTGCGCATCAGCTGTGCGTCATCTTTGGGACTTTGGTGTTTTCTCTGCACACTTGTGACGTGCGCATCTCCCTTCGGCTCTGCAGCATCAAGCCTTCAGTCCACAACTTTCAGCCAAGTAAGCAGAGTCAGACTATGTCAAGCTGATGCCTTGCGGTAAGTGAGAGACATGAACACAGCCACATAGTCTATGATTAACGAAATGTTTGAGCTTCGGATATTTGAACAATTTAATATACATTTTCCATCGCCATCCATTTTTTTCCCACACTCGGTAAATGTATTTAATTATTTTTATGTTGCCTGTGTTTCTCTCACCTGGCGCCCAGGTGTGTTTTGACTGCAGGTTCCTGTTCTGAGTTAGGTTAATTGATACTGTTTTCACCCCACGGATATTAGCAATACAGGCACGGCGACAAATGCATTTTAACTGGAATTTTTTTCATGTACGATATCAACCTGCAGCACATTCACTTTAAAATACATTCGGTCCTATGCGGTGGTCGATATATATACATATTTTTAAGTAGCTTATGGCTAAAATCAGTAATAAAAGGAAAAAAACGCTTTTAATGGTCAGTGTGTGGGGAAAAAATACTATCACCTACTTTCACCAACGCCAAAGCTGCCCAGTGGGCCGGCATTAACTTAATTGGAAGTGTATAGAGAGTGTACTAAACACTGTTTACTGTTTACTGAGTGTACCACACTGCCCTCCAGTGGCAAATGATTGAAAACTCAGAAAGTAAATAAATATATAAACAGAGGAAGAACAGAACTATGTCACTGTGGTTTTAGGAACCAGTTGGAGCTAATCAGATCTCTCTCCACAGGTCTGAGGACTGTAAAGCACCGTAGTTTCTCATTGTGCCGAGAATGATGCCTCATTACCTTCATCCTTTAATGATGATGGGGGTTCAGCTGCTTCTCTCATGCTGGGCCCAGGCTGCCCCTGGAGACCCCAACCACTTCTTCTACCACGACTTCCTCCGTGGAAATGGCAATGGAGAGAGTAAGCACTCAGCCTGCATAATTACAGTGCTAGATACCATGCTCACATTAGATCTATCAGGCTTATTTTAACTGGCTTCATTAGTGGACAGTGGACTTTGTGTTTAGTCTGTCCGGATTTGAATGCATCTTTCCCATACTTCACTACAGTGACCCTATAATGTAACTCTTTATTTCTTCCAGTCCATTTTAATGGTGTGAAGCTCTATGTGGACTCCACTCAGCGGTCTGTGTTTGCAGAGCGGGGGGGTAATGCCACCCTGTCATGCAAGTACTGGTATGAACCTGAGCTCAGCTCCCCAAGGAAGGTCCGGATCAAGTGGTCCTGGCTGCCTGCTGGCGAGGGACAAGAGACCGACGTACTGGTGGCTATTGGGTCCCGCAGTCGAAGCCTTGGAGACTTCAGGTTACTGAAAGGCCAATGAAATATCTAATTCATAAATGGGGTTGCTGATATCATTCTGTCAGGACTGACTTAACACCCTCCATTTGCATGTTATGAAAAACCAGGTCCAGGTCTATTTCTCTAAAAAACAAAGTTGAATTAATGTCTGTTTTTCTGTTGGTCAGGGGCCGAGTGCGTCTCAGGCAGGACTTCCCAGGAGATGCTACACTTGTCATGACGGAGCTCCAGTTGAATGATACAGGCCGTTACCGCTGTGAGGTTGTAGACGGACTTGAGGACAAGAGCACTTTAGTTGATCTGGAGTTACGAGGCAAGTCCACCCATAACCTACTTTAACACTGGGTCCATTTTCAGTGGAAATATGACTTCAGAAGATTCAAATGTTGAGTTTCATTCTGTTTTTTAGGGTTTCACTGTGTTTGTGCATCCATTTTAGAAGTAAATTGCATTATATTGTACATACACATAACTGATATACACTTCTTAAAATGTAATTTAAGACAGTCCAGCCTTTATGTAATGTGTTTATACCCTTTATCCTCACTATGTTTGCTTAGATCTTCTGTAACCTTGTTTTGAATTAATATCTGGCATTATCCTGTAGGCTTTTGTTTTGCATTGTTTTTGTAAATTAACTGCATAAATAAAGATGAGCAAAGCAGCAGAAAAGTGGTAGTGGGGATAGTCAGGGAAGCAATAGCTTTAGAATTGGTATTAGTGGTAAAAGTAGTGGCAATAGTATTAGTAGTAGTAGTATAAGTGATAGTAACAGCATAGAAGTAGTTGTAGTAGTAGTACTAGTAGTAGTAATAGTAGAAGCAGTAGTAATAGCAGTAGCAGCAGAGGTAGCAGATGTAAGACTGATAGAAGTAATAATATTACTGTTTAGCTCATAAAAATGTCAATAAAAATCAATCAAATTCCTGCACACAGGTGTGGTGTTTCCCTACCAGCCTCCTCATGGACGATACCACATGAGTTTCCTGGAGGCCCAGCAGGCCTGTGAGGGGCAGGACTCCACCCTGGCCACCTTCGAGCAGCTCTTCGAGTCCTGGAAGGAGGGACTGAACTGGTGCAATGCAGGCTGGCTGGCCGACGGGACGGTGCAGTACCCCATCACCCAGCCCAGAGTGCCCTGTGGGGGGCACGGCCTCGCCCCGGGGATCCGCAGCTACGGCAGACGCCACCAGAAGCTTCACCGCTATGATGTCTTCTGCTTCTCCTCCTCACTCCGAGGTGAGAGGAGCCCTGAGTGACTGACTGACAGAAAATTTGACAAAAAGAAAAGAATTTGGTTCTAAAATAAGATCTTTTGGGAAATATAGATTCATAGCATAAAAAATAAATACTGGTTATTTTTAGATGGTAGTGTTAGTAAGTTAAGACTTTGATTGACCAAATAACATTTAAGTAAACTGAATCTTTCACAGTATAGAAATCTTGAGTAAAGAAATTAGATTAGATGTCTTTTCAGCTGTAAATAGTGTTTTGCAAAGATCATTTTCAGTTGTAACCCTTGTCAGTACACTACTTAGTGGAGCACCATAATATTTTTGTGTTTATATTTCCATACAGACCTCCAGGAGTCCTTGAGGGGAATCAAACTATTCCTTCGTAAAATGAGGAATAGTTTAATTTCACAATGATTTAATTCACTACAAACTGTTACAATACAAAAAATGTATTGCTTAATATTATATTTTAATCTCACCAATTTGAATTATATTTGTCAGTGTTTGAGCAAGCAATGTAATGTGCAACACAAACTAAAATATCTTTGGGTCCCTGTAGGGCAAAATCACTTCAAATGGGAGTTCACAGCTTAATGAAAAACAACACGGGGGTCCAGAACATGAAAAAGTTTGAAATCTGTTTGACAGTTTGAATACCTATGTTGCTCCTTGTAGGGGAAGTCTACTATCTCCGGCACCTCCTCAAGCTGAACCTGACTGAGGCTCGGGAGGCGTGTCAAGAAGACGGAGCTGAGATAGCCAAGGTCGGCCAGCTCTATGCCGCATGGAAATTCATGGGGCTAGACCGCTGCGATGCCGGTTGGCTGGCTGATGGAAGTCTTCGCTACCCCATCACCAGGCCCCGAAGAAACTGTGGTCCCTCAGAGCCCGGGGTGCGCAGCTTTGGCTTCCCACCTCCACAACACAAACATGGAGCCTACTGCTTTAGGTCAGTCGATGAATAAAACATAGATCCTTCGATTTCTTGAAAGTGTTTATTGGTTTGAGCAAACTGTGGTATGATGCTGTGATGTCGCCTGAAATGGGCAAAATGTCAGGAGCTTTAGAAACATGCTGACATATTTTCACTTATCACCCAGACAGCACACCATGCAGGTATCTCATAGGGAATCAGCCATTCTTCAAGTGAGATATGAACAGTATTTATGGCATTATAATTGTGATCATGCTGAAAGCGCACTGTGGTCCAAAATTACAGTAAAAGGCTTTCTCAGTGGATGCTTTTTCATGTTTTCACTGTATTATTGCATGTTTCTTTCTCTGAAAATTTGAGACAAATTATATTGTATCCATTATTTTGTTTGAAGAAAATACAAAGTAACTGATTATTTTACAGTCATATTTGACTAATCATTATCTATACCTCATTGTATTTATCTATGACTACATTATGTCTGTATACTCTTGTTTTGTTTTTTTTAATAACATGACATGACTTTAATGTGATGGGCTGAGTGATGAAGTAGCCTCGCCCCCTCAGTGATATAAGCTATTGAAACAAGCATCTGTATAACACAAATCACTTCTACTGTACAGCCATACACCTCGGTTGATTTTCACAATAACGTGTCTGATATCTGTCTGTGATGTTGGAAATATAGAGAACTTATTTTTGTATAACATATACATTTCCTGACTATTAAAATGCCAGTACAGAACATCCTGTCTCTCCCATTTTCAATTACAGATGGATATTGTACTTCATGTCATATTGCAGTTGAACCATTGAATTACATGTGCATAGAACCACACAAATTAAGGCAACAAATATTTTTAACCAGAAGAGGGCGTTAACAGACTTAAATTATGTGGAACCCAAAATTTACTTGGGTGTGATTATGCATTTTACACTGCATATTATCTAATTTTTTTATTCATATTGAGAACTTTAACAACTATGTCTCTTATTTATTTATTTATTTATTTATTTATTGCAATGAAATACTTTCAAAAAGCCCTTGAAAAGTAAATCATTTAAACTGTATATATGAAAACAGCTGGGCTAAGCTAATAATATTTCTCATATTTATTTATATGTTATTGTTACGATATTAATCATGATTTGTAAAGAGATCACAGTAATCTGATTAGGTAGAATATCTTCCATCCACCTGACTAAAGCTTCAGGTTGATCTTACATTAATAACCAGATAAAAATTCAGCAGACCTCTGTAAAGATCTATGCAGTTTTCACGCGGGTGAGTTGTGTTGTAATGATAATGTGAATGAATTAATGGTAATGAAAATGCATGCAGATAATTCTGATCCCTAAAACACAGAAACAAGAGGAACAGAATCAGATTGTGCAGATGATATTAAAAAGTGAGAGAGAGAGAGCGCCAGCAGATGGCAGTCAGATGTTTATGGGCAGACTTCAGCCAAAACAAAAGAATGAAAACAGAACAAAATGTACAGTCACTACACTGTACCCTATTTATTAACTTTGTTAACAACAATTTAATAACTATTCCAGAAATACAAATCAGAGTAGAACTGCAAGGCCTGTGGTTAGTTTTGATATCATTTTGAAGTTTTGGAATCTGGGCTTACATAATAATTAGGATTTACACAGTAAAACCTTTGTCTCGGCATGACAAATGGACCAACCTAAATTTAATCTTATGCCTGGAAGCAGCTACATTTCCTAGATTTGTTGTAAACAAACTGTAGTCATGCAGAAAATATGTCACTGAGAAAGTACATACAATTAGATTAAACATGGAGAATGCATAATGACACTAATGTGACAACTGCAGGCTAAAGGAAATCTTAAGTGAAATATGACAACCCAGTGGTAAAAAGAAAAGAAAAAAAAAAAAGTGGAGCACAGAGCGTACCAAGGGGGCCAGTCTGTTCTCAGGCTGTGCAATATCTCTCAAGTTTATGTGGCATTTATTATGCTGCCAGTACATTATTGGCTGTACAGCTTCACACGTCTTGTTAGCTTCATGTTAGGAAAAAGCAATTACATAACTAACTTCATCTACCAATTATAGTTGGATGGTTAACTGAAGGTTTGTACCAAATGTCAGTTTAGATGTGTGTTACCTACACAAACTACAGTGGATAGACAGACAGACAGACAGACATTGCTCAGTGTCATTCAAACAGTACGATATTCCGCAGGTAGACACTGTAACTAAAAGTCCAGCATCTACAGTAGAGTCACTGTAACTGTAGTGTATAGAAAGCAGTTTCATTCTCTGTGCTTCACTATTTTGATGGAAATGTCCATCACTTAGTATTTATGTGAGCTGATATGTGACTGAGCCATTTATTGATATCGTGCAGTTAGCTGCTGCAGCTGCATTATGCCAGAAAAAAGAGGAAATGGCACCATTTTATACAAACATAGGTTATTAGATATTTTATTCCTACATAGATATTTACACACAAGATATATAAAAAAACATCAGTTTGATAAAACTGTAATAACATAATGGCCATCCAAGCCTTTTGTGGCAAAATGTGATCAAATCCCAGACTAACAAAAACACAGAATAAATGTTTCTTTTTGTTTGACTGATGGGATATACAGACACTATATATAGTAACATTTTCAATGTAGGTAAGTGTTAATTTTTCAGTACTTGGAGCTGGCAAGTGCAGACTGGGCACTCAGTGTTTGCCCACTCAGAACAGATATGGCTGCCGGGCGGCTGCTCAAAACGATCAAAAACATTAACTCTGATGGGCGTGGACTTATATAAACACTGGCATAGCGCCTAATTTTGTTCCCTCATAGTTGGATTAAGTGTGCATGGAAGGATATGTGATGCAAAAAAACTAGTTTTTATTTTATGTTAAAATGTTTCTGTATCTGACACCAACTATATACATGCTCACAACTCAATATTGAATTAAAATTTTTATTTAGCCGATGCCAGGCACTGTCACACTGCACACATGCAAAGCAAACCTAACTTACAGGACTTTTCTCATGTGATAAAAATTCCGTGAGACAACAACATGAAATAAGGATAGGAAAAAAATTGATAAATTTGACACCCCAAATCTCAATCAAAATGGAGCAGCTGTGCACTGTGACCTTCCTGAGAAGCTGCAAGGAAGCAGACAACATCAAATTACTGGTAAGGCCATGCCTGGAAAATTATCAGCACATTAGGCGTGTATTAGTATGGCAATTTACCAAAAATGCCATCCTCACCAAAGCTGCAATTGCATGAATAACATGATTAGGCATGTACACTGCTTTACATAACAATAATAATAATCAAATATAACAGTATTTTCAGTATACTGTGTCTCATGACAGTTAAATGAGAAGGGAGGGAAACATGTTTTTCTCAGTCTGACTTCCTAATAGCCATAAACCAGATGTCCTGCTTGAAAACAAAGGCTTAGGTGCAGTATATTTTTTATAGGCTGCAAGAATTGAGAAAGTCTGAGACTCCTAAATATCAGAATGAAGCTGGAATGAATCAAGCCACAAATAGAAATCTTACAAGTTGGAGCTGTATTCCACACTTGGCAACCTCCTCTTCATAGTTGAGGTTCTCGAGGGTGTAAACCAAAGCCTAAGTGATATTTTGGTGCAACCTCAGGAAACTTGTGTCATGGAACTGGTGGGGAAGTTTCTAAAAACAAAAAGAGGTCAGCTGGCCGATGAAATAAACATTATTCCAATGCAATACGAGTTGTTGTATTCGTTATCTTTTGTGTCACTGGCTTAGATACTCCATTAGAATTGTTGGTTATCTCACTAGACAACGCAACTCTGGTCGCCTTATCTTGTGTATTATGGGTTCATATGATGTGTATTATCATAAAGTGAGATGCTGATAACACTGCTCAATACAAGTAGGCCAACATAGAAAATTAAAAGGGAAAAATGATAAGGCATATAGATCATAGTCATAATCAGTACAATAAAATCCCCTATAAAAACCCATAAATTTGTTTCAGAGCAATCTCATGTGATAAGGTAATATACAGCCAGTAGTGCAACGAAAAAACACAAATATAGTCCAAGTCCACCAGCGTTTCTTTTTAACCCCTCCCCCCAACTAATTTCTTGAATTAAAATTACAGCATGGTTTTAGGGAGGGGCGAGCGGGGGCTGAGGTAGTGAATGTCCCTGATTGGTTGTGCGGTTTCTCACTTCCGCAGGCGCGAGGTGTTTATATAGCCAATCACAACAGAACTTGCAGTATGTGTAGGAGCGAGACTGGCCTGTGTGTTCTCTCTCGGTGGAAGAACGCGTCGGAGTGACATCGTCTTGCTTTCACCTTACTGAAATGGAGGAGTCGAGTAGTTGACGTTTCCTGTAACCTTCTCTTTTTAAGCTTTCTTCCGTCTGATCACCGTGTCCCTGATCTTAGTTGACCGGTTTTGATTTTCATCGACGTCTTTTTTGCGACTTTCAAAGCTTCCACGATCCACAACGAAACCATGAAGTACATTATCGGCATCGGAGGGTGAGTTTAAATGAATGGGCGGTTAGCCTCGGTAGCTAGCTAGCTCGCCAGGCCCTCAGCCTGGCACACGTGGGGACCGTGGACCGGCCACCGCTAACCGTTATTTCTTCCGTTATTCTGGCTGTAGAAATTGCATGCTGTTGCAGTTGTATTGCAAGACTGAAACCACATGGAATCTGTGTGTATAAACCTGTCTGACAGCAATGTGGCAAAATATCAGTAGTCCCAACGTCAGGCTAACAGTACAAACCTTTTTGATATGCAAATCTTTGCTTTAATGTCATAGCGTAAACCATACTTTATTAAAACGATATGAATGTGGTTTGTTTGAAAGCTTGTGTAAAAGCAAACGTGGAACTGAAAATGTAATAATGCTTAATGACAGGTTGTTTGCCTTCTACAAAGATAACTCAGTGAAGGTCATGGTTTTCCCACGTTTTATTACCACTATTAAACGCTGGTATGTGCTGAGGATTGCGCTGTTAATGCACTATTAAATGGTTACTAGTCACTCAGTGCATAATATGTAGGTCTGAGCAATAATCTTACAGCGCTGCTTGTTGTGTGAGAGTTGCATCATCCACTGTCATCCACCATTGTGGCCTTTCTCTGTTCCATGCAGGGTGACCAATGGAGGGAAGACCACCCTCACCGACAGACTGATCAAGAAGTTACCCAACTGCTGTGTGGTCCATCAGGATGACTTCTTCAAGGTGAGTTTCATATTTTTTTCTCCTGAATATACCAAATGAGTAATTCAAATGAAGAGTACGAAGAGTTGGTGCGTTAAGTCTTGCTGCTTGTGATTATAGATACAGTTTAAGTTGTAGCAGTACAAACATTGTGGTTAATAAGTAACCAAATGTATCAAAGCCCTATCAGAGCCTTCCATTTGGCAGCGTATAGCACTAGTGGAATGTACCTGGGTACATTTTATCCATGTATGTTTCAGCCCCAAGATCAGATTGAAGTTGAAGATGGCTTTAAGCAGTACGATGGTAAGCCTGGGTCTTTATGGAAGGGTTTTGTGGGTGTGGTTGTGCTTGCGTGTGTGTGTGTGCACACGTTCATGTGTAACGTGGCGCCTTAATTATTGTAATCTGCATGCTACATAACCAAAACACCCAACTTGAACTCTGAATATGTTTCTCACTTGATATGCACGTTTTTCTATGTGCTTTTTCCTCCTTCCTCCCTCCTCTTAGTCATTACTGCTCTGGACATGGACGCCATGATGAGTACAATTTACGCGTGGATGGAGAACCCAGTGAAGTTTGAGAAGTCGCATGGCGTTAATAACACCATGGATACTGAGATCCTTCCGGAGGCCGACGATAAGGGGGAGAAGACTCACATCCTTATCGTGGAGGGCTTCCTGCTTTACACCTATGGGTGAGAATGCATAGTGCTGCTAGCGTTCATTTAAGATAAGATGTTCCTTTATTAGTCCCACAGTGGGGAAATTAACAAAGTGTAGTGATCTGTTTTTTCATCATAAAAGATCCATAAGAGCATTATACCTGGAAACTGATTTCTGCTCTTCTGTGCTCTTGCAGACCTTTGATCGACGTGATAAACCAGCGTTACTTTATTTCCATCCCATATGAAGAATGCAAAAAGAGGAGGGCGTAAGTGCTTCATATTTCAGTTTTTAATTGGCTGTAGTCTCATCACGTCTTCATATCTTATTTAATCTGTGTGATATTGCCCGGCAGCTCAAGGAACTACACGGTGCCAGACCCCCCCGGTCTGTTCGACGGGCACGTCTGGCCCATGTACACGAAACACAAGAACATGATGGAGGACTCAAAAGTTGACGTTAGTAAGTCTGTTTACAGTTAATATTGTTCTATTTGGGATTAATCTGCAACTTATTTAACTGCTTTGATATGAACATTGACTTGTAAAAGGCAAATATAGGTGAATAAAGATTGTTATATTGATTGATTTGTTTATTTTTTTTAATTACAGTGCAGCTAGATGGAACTAAATCAAGGGAACAGTTGTTCAACTTTGTCTATGGTGACATCCTGAACCACATCCAGAACTGTCTGTAATAGACAAAGGTATGTAGCTCATGTAAAAAAACAAAACAACATGACTCATTTGTATGTTTTCTCATTGCTAGATCGTTTACATGTGTAAACCTCTAAGATTATGTATGTTTTAATGCATTGCAGGTCAAATGATCGGCTAAGAGGAGCGCATATTCAACCTACAGGATGGAGACCGCGTCGCCTTAAGTTCCTAACCGGCAGCTCATTTAGCTGACTGCTACTTTTATAAATGTAAATTATTATCCAACAGCATTAAATGCTGGCATCATTTTATATCCACCATATTTATTGCTTTTTCAGCTTACATTCAGTTAATGGACATGTTCAAATGATGGTTGCACTTAGTTGCATATGTCAATAAATGATCCTGCCATCTAATCTGCTGTTGTGATCGCTTGTTTTGTTTATTTTGAGACCCTGCCCCACTTTGTCACACTGAATCAGTTAGGGCTGGGCAACAATTCAGTATTGTTTATCACTTCTCGGTAGAGCCATGTTGTGGTGAGAATTATGAGTTATGTAATGACCAACTCTGTTGTCTTAATTAATTGTGAAAGTTACTATGAATTGAAATCCCACAGTGAGATCTGAGACAAAATGGAATATTTTGGAGAGTTTTCATACCTTTCATCACCATGTAATTCATAAACATGAGCATGAACTTGTTTATTGTGAATCCACCCTCTCCACATCAGCAGATATTGCTTGATATTTATAGACAAATAGTTTAAAGTCCCTAGCATTAAATATTTTAGACGTGGGCAGAGACCACACCCATAGACCACTCGACTGGTGCAGCTCAAAGTATTTGCCTTTTCACCCCAGGTCCAGTGGACCTATAATTCAAGCACAGTGAGCCAACAGTTCTCACTATCTGACTCACAGGCAACAGGTGTTGTGAAAGATAACAGCAGAATCACAAGACAACCATGTGACCTGCAGTTTACAGCATAATTCTTATCTACATTCAGACATCAGAGTCTATTTCTTTTGAAGAGTTTAATTTCCTTGGAATAAAGGCAGATCATCATATACTTAGAAATGGCTCTAAGGTCTGCTGCTTTTTTAAAGCAACTGCCCTAATGTGATAAAATACATCCGATCAGCCACAAAAAAATATTGCATAACTCTGATAGGTTGTTGATGAAAATTAAGAAAAATGCAAAATTTATTTCTATATATTCCACTGTATTTTCAAAAATGAGTGAAATTTAATGACAAAATGTGTCTTTGCCTTGCAATGAACCTGTAATATGGTACCACACTGCAAAGATACACTTGGTTTAATCATGTTTGTAAAATATATCCTATACAACTACACTGTCACAAGTCAAATCTGAAGGGCTTTATTAAATATGTATCAAATATGATATATCAGTATAATATGATATATATGATATATGATGTAGCTATGGTATATCTCCACTGGTTTAAAATGTACCATAGTATTGCACAAGCATATTCAAAGCTTGAAATAGTACATTGGTTGCACTTCAGATACCTCTGATGGTTGGTACATGAACTGTTGTTACAATAGAAAGCATTTGTTTCTTGATTTACACTAACCATGACCAACTAATGCATTGATTGTGCTTTAATACTACTGGTGTAAGTACACTATTTATTTTACAGACGTAGAAATAAAACAACAAAGCAAATGTTTAATGAGGTTTAAGCTCTTCACCCACAGAAGAATCTGGGTGTGAGTCAAACTCACTGAGGGAGAGAAGAGGTTTCCTGCACTCCTCTCTTCACATACACTTAACTTATTGTATAGTGAGGGATTATGCAACACTGCTGCACACATGTGGAAGTAGGTCAAAGCTGACTCCAAGCGGAAAAACGATCTTGACCTAAATATGCGGAGTCCAGCATACAAGTTTTCCTTTGTCCTGCAGGAGGATTCTTGTTGGTTTTCTTTAACATATAGTTACAAAATGTCTGACTTGTATAATCCATTATAGTTATACATGAAGAGTTGATTTTCAAAATGTTATGTATCCCTGTTGGCAGAAAAGGATTAAGCCTAAATAGTTCATTGTGTAATATTTAAAATATAATGGATACAGTCTGTAAAAGTATTATTTGGTCAACCAATGACAACCTTCCTTTAAGAGCTATAGATATATTTTTTCCTTTTTTTGTCACATTTAATATAAACACTGTAAAACTTTATTTTACATTACAATACATATTGCATGCAGAACAAGTGGAAGCCTGGCAGAGAGCATATCCTGTTTTATTCACAGTGCACACTGCAGGTCCTATGGGTTTCCCCAGTTATTGACAGTCCCATTCTAACAATGTGAACTTATTTGCCTCAATGTCAGACTGAGCCAGAAGACATAGCGTGTCCACTTTTTGAAATGTCCTGCATTTTCAGTGGATATGACAGGAGACATGAAAATATGAAAACAGAATCAGCTGTCTGTATATTTTTAGTCACACAAGTTGAAATGTCAATTTCACTGTCATCTCCTTATGCATTCTGATGACCTCAAAAAGACTTCTTGGTATTTAATCTGCCCATTTCCTCTCTGTTACGCAACAGCATATTTTGTCTGCTCATAAACACATGTGCATATACATATGCACACGAATGTTCACACTCCTTGTCTGAACCTGTTGCTCTTTCAGACATGCTGCAGTCTGGCTGCTTGTGATTTTGTGACCTGCAACTGCCAGCCAGACGGCTATTTAAAATTTTAGTCACTCACTGGTGCTTATCCATAACACAAGCTGGATAATCTCCTGTCAGTGGCACATCTGAACCTTATTTGCTTACTAGCCACAGCTATGCAGGCTTTAGTTAGATTTAACCTCAGCTTATGGGCTCAGAGCAGTTGACACTTTCAAATGTATCTAGATAGAGAGAGACAATGTGCATAAGAGAGAGAGGGAGAGAGAGAGAGTGAGTGGTAGTACCTGTCCATCCTGGTAATTTCCTGCAGCCTATTTTAGTTTCTAGCAGTACTATATCATCACTGATAAGAATACAATTTTTTGCAAGCAGTTTGCAAAAAATTTTCAAGGATTATCTTGCAAGAAAAGACAAGTTTAGAGTTCATTTTCACATAATCATATAAAGAAATAGTTTTATATAAATGAACATCCATTATAGGTTCAATTTCAAAACAAAAATCTGTGCATTGCAACGTAAAATTCCTATGCGCATACTTCAAAAATACAAATGAGTCTTCACTCAAAAACATAGATTTAATTGCAAGCAAACGCTTTAAGATGACTTTAACAATAACCCGCTATATACTTTACTTCAGTGCCAGCAATCATTTTGAGTGGGTGTCAGTTTCTTCACATGATAGCTAAGTTATTTTAGAACGAGTGTTAGTGGACAAAGTGTGAAAAGAGGCCACATCCAGTCGATGTAGACATGAATGTGTGAGATAAGCATTTATGTAACCTTGAGCGCTGGAGAGACTTCCTACTGTACAATGAACTGTTCCAGGACCTGCACTGAGGCCTGGCTGCTGCATACCTCACACTGACCTTTACCTCTCTGGCTTCCTCACCCCAGCTCCCAGCAGACACTTTTCACAGCAGCACAAAGCGGACTTGTCAGGGAGTTTGCCAGCTCAAAATGTTAAAGACAATAGACTGAAATCAATATTTGTTTTTACTGAAAGTAAAGTAAGCCCTGGGTAGCTGTGTAGCTGAAACTTAAGGGCAAATTAGGATACTGAGGACACAGGGCTGCACGCTGAGGGAGGGCCTCTAAAGTGTCTGGAATAGAACAGATGAAATAATGGTGGTGTTGGGATGAGAGGACAATGTATGATTTACCTCTTGTTCACAGGGCCCATATTTCCTTTCTACGCCCCCGAGTGCAAACCAGGCTATTGCATGAATGAATGAATGAATGAATGAATGAAAACTTTATTGCCCCTAGGGGAATTTGCCATGACCAATGAGCATCATTTCTACATGAACTATTACTGTGACGTTAACAAAATGTATGAAATTCGAAAATCCACTTTCCTCTTTTTCTTAGCTGAAATGAACTCAATCTCCAAGTCACTCAAGATAACAAGGAAAGTAAGAAATTTGTAAACTATTACAGAAATATTTTTGAAGAAATCTCTAAAAATTAATGAAGTGTTTTTCTCCTGTATGCATGCTATACAAGAATACATACAATGATGTTAACACCTTTTGGCTGGTGATTAACTCTGACCTTGTTTTTATCTTTGTATTCTGCTCAATAAAGTTGTCAAAAACAAACAAACAAGTGCCCCAGTCATTTTGCCACCAAACCTTAGTGCACATCCCCTTTGATGAATGCAGAAAGTCAATACAGTCTGGACAAAAGTCTTGAAGAATAATAAGAAAATATACATTAAAAGCTATTATTCGCTATCATTATTAGCTATTACATTATTGTGACCTCCCTGGCAGCCCCCATTTACTTAATGCAATTATAAACTACACATATGCTGCATCTTGCTGACAGATGATGCCGTCTTCTGATACTCACAGTTCTTCTGGACTTGAATAAACCCTACAGTTTCCAAAACCACACAAAGCACCAGACCAGGGGTCATGAGGGACACAGCACTGGATCTTACTGGATTGTGTTTGTGTGAAAGTGAAAAAGTGTGTGGGTTTTTGTGTCTGTCTGTCTGTCTGTCTTTGCTTGTGTGTTTCTGAGACTCGGTGTGTTTATGTCTGTGTTGTGCCCATCTCTCTCTCTCTCTCTCTTTTTCTGTTTCTCTCTTTCTCAACACACCTCTTCATGATGGATCCAAAAAGGAGGAGAAGCAACAGTCTGCTGTGGTTAACTCAAATAGGCCATATAAACAACGCCATAAATCCTTGCTTCAGACCTCTAACTGCATACAGTTAACGCTAAGATTGTCACATCATCCTCACCTCACCCGGCTTGCACACACACAATATAAATGCCCACTAACCACATTGGCAACAGAGGTGACTGTGGATGTGCGAACACCTTGCTAAAATCTATTTGTAAATACAAACTCTTTGTCTTGGTCACAGCTTTGCCATGTGTCCTTTTCTCGTCCTCCCTCTCCTTTCTCCAGCTGTTACCCAACTAAGAAAACAACAGGGACATGGCACACTCATTTAATCAAAGCATCCATTCCTTCCGCCGCAATTATGTTGCCCTTCAAAGCCTGATCCTTCCAAGCCCAAAGACTCATTTCTAAATTTACTGATTTACTGCACCCCATGAAAACCAGGCATTCGAACTGTAAAACGTACTGTCTAATAGGGTTTTTGAGAGAATTTGTCTTGAAAATACAGAATGATTAATAGTTGGATAGATAGATAGATAGATAGATAGATAGATAGATAGATAGATAGATAGATAGATAGATAGATAGATAGATATCATATACACTTACAAAATGTTGAGGATTAAATTACACAATAAAGCCCTCAGGCTTATTTCTGAGCTGATGTGAGCTGAACAGGATTAGCCCAGCACCTATAAGGGCTGGTGGGAAAGCAATCATCCACCTACTGTGGTTCACCAGGACTGTCTGTGTTTACTCTGCAGGGAATTGCCCTTGGGTTAAATTATACCTCAGAGACAACGAGATGTTATTTAACCCATGCCTTAGATTGGACCCTTCATACTGCCTCACTTGGAGCAAATGGAGACCAACTAAAGAGTCAGATTGTGAAAATCAGCATGCGACCAAGAGACATAATGGTTATGTACTAGATTGCTATGTTTTAAAACCATTTCTGTACCATCAGTTGAATCACGCAATCCTAATTACCAATGTTCTCCATGACCACCTATTCAGACGTGTGTATGTGGAGTTATGTAAGACCTAGTGGGAGAGGAAGACAGCCTCATTCACTGTCACTTTGGTCAAAACACCACAAGGAGACATGTTTTCCAGAGCCATAGGTCCTTCTCATATGGTGAATAGTGCACATGTAATACTACCACACCAGTAAAATGGTAAAACCTGAGGGAAATAATAACATGATGCAGCAGTCCTCAGTGTGGGCCAGAGGTCCATAATATCCTGTTATGGTGGGCCTGGGAGACGGTCGGTGCTGCCAGTCTGAAACAAACCACAGCCGCCCACTCCTCACCGTCTGAATCACTGTTTACTTAGACAGGAAGGCTGCCCGCTACAACGCCATCTGCTGCTGCTGCATGTCTCTGACTCACTTGTGGCTTTGGCCAGGAGGGGTTTGTGTTTTTCCCCGACGACCGAAGTTTCTAAAAGCAGAGACAAGTCAAAACCAACAGCTGAGAGGAGCTCGGCCCAGCCTAGGAAACCGCTGGTTCTCCGAGCCGTCTAGCCCCTCAGGCGTTACACACCCCGTACGCCCCCACACCCGAGAAGAAAGAGGCCCTATTCAATCAAACATACTCATCCAGTCAATTAACAGTAGGTCCTATTGGGGATTTCTGGCTTGCAAATTTTATTCAAAATGCAAAATTATCCAATCAAGTGGGATAAAAACCAAGGTACTCCATCTGCTCGTACTTAAAAGTAATTAAAAGGTCTTGGTTACAGTGACTATGTCATTAAAAATATAAAATATGACCCATGGGTATTGGTCAGATGTGGTGTTCATCAGGGCCCTGACAGAGGCTCTTGGGTTTTCCCCTGAACTGGAGATGTTGTACATTTTCAGATAATATTTTCCCAGTAAGAATCTCTAACAGAACTTGTTTAATTGATTATATGCCTGTTTCAGTGAGGACCTGCCTGTCCACTTACGGTTCAGATCCAAGCAGCGCATCTCCTCTTTGTTGTTTCACACAACACTGACCTACTTTGCTGTAAAATGAAACAAAACAACAGGCATCGGTGTTGTGATGATACAACATAATGCTTAGGTTGAACCATTGTGTTTGAAAATAAACACAGAAAGACGTCCTGGCGTCTGGGTCCAGACCCTTCTACCCTTCTGTCCATTTTGTGGTGCCAGGGCAGTTTCCGCTCCAGGCAGCAGTGGGTGAGGGGTGGAGTAAGCCATGTTGGTTTCTGAATGAGCTTCCTGCTGTAGTAGTAAGAGTAAAATTAGAACTTTATGTGAACTGTAGGAGGTGGGAAAGACACATGGCGTGGTGAGGAATGTAAGCTACTGTTCTGTCAACACTATATGATAGATTCAAGTGTCTAAAATGTGTGTGAAAAGGCACAATGCCGGTTGTCAACAACTGTCCGGTGTTTACCAATTCAGTGATAATATAAGAGTTCCCGCAAAGAGCTGGTAGGCCGTTACCAGGACTGCAGGAAATGCAAGAAATCTGTACATCTAAACCAAGAATAGGCCACTATGTACCACGGACGGCCGAGAGGGTCTGATATAACTGCAGGCTTTCATTTCAACCAGACTACACCTGATGTTAATTCACAAAGCAGGCAAAATAGCCAGATTAGAAAGTGCTATGTTCTGCTAATTTCTTTATTATTAGCAATCTCTCAACACGGACGAATGAATCTTATACTAAAACCCAAAATTCAAGTGTTGTTTATAGATTCAAATCATCATCACGAGGATATATCATAATCTTTTCTACCTTTCTAATCCTGTGTTGTGAAATACCGCCCAGGTGATTTCACTGATTAGCTCTTCCTCTCCAGCTGAAGTCGTACTGATCAGTGAAAGTGACCAGTGTGAACTCTGGCTGGAATGAAAAAATGCAGACTCTCACTCTTCATGCTACACGATGACCCGTCCCTGATCGGACCCAGTGATGCAGACATGCGGCCTCTGCTGTCATCTAGTGGACTGCACCGCCTCACGCAGCTCATAGCATCGCTCCTCACACAACAGGGACCGACAAGAGGAAGTGTACATCCTGTGGTCCACACACTGAAACATGCATCGCAGCAATGCCTCGCCTCCCCTCCCACACACACAAACCAACACTAACCCAGAACAAGGAACTAAGTATAAATAAATACAGAGATAACTCAACCTTTTACATTATCAGAAAACTTGAAACTTACAAGCTTGTTTTTCATTTTTTATACAGAAATTAATGCAACTGTAATATACAGTGCTGCAGCTCTAATGCAGACTCTAATGCTCTTAAATACTGAAGAGCTTATATGTTTCACTAAAAAAATAAATATGAGCGAATCAATTTACTACAAACCAATTTGTGTTGATTTTATTATTAATGGTACAAAGAATGGCGTTGTGGTCTGAAGTGCTTCATAGTGCATAGAAACCTCTTAGAGGGCCTGTTAAACAAATTTCTTGATGCAGGGTTTGGTGGAGCAACATCATGATACATTATTATCCATTACTGATATCTGGACTCCAGAAAGAAAGTCAACCAAATTTGAAGTTAGACATATCTGATTTTTATCAAAAGACAGCACAAGTTTGAGACTATAACATTCAACACTGACTGGGAATTGATCTAAGACATGATGCCCAGTGCCAAGATGTTTCATCTTTGACACACAAAATATAGCTAATGCATTCACTCCCCTTCTGGTCGTCATTTGAGGGCTGCAGAAGTCTCTTGAGTAGATTCTGTGTCTTCTTCTGTGTCCGTGTGTGTGTGTGTGTGTGTGTGTGAGTCATCAGAGGTCGATAGTGGGATGTACCAGCATTTGATGATTCAGTCCATGTCTTTGGTTTGTGGAGTTCTTGGCAATGGTAGAGTTAATACAGTAGTAGTGGCTGGCGATCCTACGTTCTCTTAGCGGGTTTGGCAATAAGCTGCCTCTCTCTCTCAAGCTCCTTCTCACGTTGCTGCTCCTTCTCCAAGGCCTCCTTCTGCTTCTGTTGCTGCAGCTTCAAAGCCCTTTTCTGAGAGGAAAGAGAAGTTGGCATTTAATAAATATATCTATCGTTTAATTTGTATCCACCAACGATACATTTTAGGTTTTCTTCTAATCATAATCATGTCATGAATGTAGTCCGATGTATACATATTGTATTTTAACAGGTTGTGTGATAAATACCTTTAGTTTTGTTGTCTTCTCGTGGATCATCATCATCTCTTTCCGTATGTTCACCAGTTTGTTGTGGTAAACCTTTGCCTCTGTAAACTAACCAACCAACAAACTGGATTAGAAATTACACTTGCTGAGGGAGTGAGAGGGAGGCACAAAGACATGAGATCATGTAATCCTAACATACCAGGGAATTGAGGTCCAGCAGGGCATTGCACTCTCTGAACTTGGTTACTTCTTGGTCCAGTGTATCTAGCAGTATCACCTGGTTTTGCCTGGTCAACACAAAAATGAAGAGAAAAAAAATACATGTAACCATGGCCACCATTTCATCAAAATTTAAGATACCTTAGAGTGATAATGTATTACTGTGAAAATGAAAGCCAAAACTGAGGGAATGAGAGAGAACAGTCTGCACTGCCCAATAACTACATATTATCAAGTCAGTATCTTCAATTATTAATCTAATGTAATGCTGAAAACTGAAGAAAAGGCATACTTTTTTGTCAAAAGGATAAAAAGATATTAAATATGTTATAAGGCTTAGATATGTTGGGCTGGTATAACAGTCTACTAGGTTACATTTTAGCCTTTATTGCCACACTCTCCTATACAGTCTGTCCTTCATATTCTTTTCCATCTAGCCTTTTTACCTCTTAAAACAACCTAATTACATTGTAGGCCATATAAAGAAGGACTGAAGAACATGACACTGACATTTTTGTTTAAATAACAGACGGACATTCAACATGCAGACTCCTCATGTGTCCTCATTAGTGTTAATTATTCAGACAATAAGAGGATGTTCAGTAGGGACTCCACCAAGTTTGTGAAAGACTTAACAGGTGGTTTTAAATGAATTGAACTACAAGGGAAGGCCAGCATGCTGACAATCACGCTGGTACACAACCAGCACTGCCAGCACAGAAGAAACTTATCTACATGATTCTGCACAGCTCACGATTATCTGTGCCAGTTTTCTGTGTACTGTGTACCAGTGTTGGTGCAGGTCAGTGTGTTTCTTGTGTGTCAATCAATTAGCTCACTGCTGTACAGGCAGCCCAGCTAAGAGAGATCTTTTTTTTCATTGCTCATTTCTAAAGATGCTTGTGAGTAAGATAATTGCTGTGAAGCAGAGAGTTTATGGACTGAACCAGGCTGGGAGACAGTGAGTGAAAATGGCCTGCCAGAGATCGGTAACTGTTGGATCCAGTGCTGAAGTTACCTGGATTATGTAGGTAGGCCCTGCTCTCTATTTAGCGTCCCAATGCAGTGTGAAGTAGAGCTGGGTGATATATCAATATTATGTATATCAATATCATGATATGAGACTAGGTATTGTCTGAGATTTTAGATATCACAATATCGTGATATGACATAGGCGTTCCTGGTTTTAAAGGCTGGATTACAGTAAAAGGATGCAATTTTCTAAACTTGTTATGCTTTGATTACTTGCCTCTACCTGCTTGGTCATCATATCCCACTTACTACTGAATGTTTGTAAAAAATCTCTTGTGAGTAGATATCTTATGAAAGCACCAATAGTCATCCCTACAATGTTATCACAATATCAAAACTAGGGTATTCAGTCAAAGGTATTGTAATTTGATTTTATCCATATCACCCAGCCCTTAAGTGATAGCTCAGCAAAGGGCAATCATGTGTCATGGGGGGCTGAGAGCATGGAGGTTTTCATTTCAAACACTACAACAGCTGATTTTACTGATCAGCACAGCTTCAACCAGAAAGAAGAAACTGATCAGTCTTTAGTTGGAATAGAAGCACACGTACGCTCTCCCCTCCATGTCACATGATGACTCATCTCTGATCTTGCCCATCCCTTGTAACTTGATATACCCCAGCCTTGGCATTATTCCAATATCCTAGAAGACAAGACAATATCTACTGAATTTTCATGATCACATGGTGAGCAGAAGGTTTTTGGTTTGAGTCAGACTCTGAGTGTTACCTGACCAATGGCCATGACTAATTCCAAATGTAACATGTCTGTAAACATTCCCAGGAATACTCACGTGAGCTCTTGGAGCACCTGTTTAGAGTTCTGTAGATCGGGCAGATAGTGGGACAGTAGTCCCTCTGTGAGCTTTGCTACTGCTTTCTCATCCACCACAATGACTTCCTCTAGAGGGCCTGAGCTCTCAGGATGCAGTGATTCTTGTGCTGTCAACCTGAGATCTGTTAAAGAATAAAGAAACAAAGTGAACGAAACATTTATTATTGCTTCACAAAGCCTCACTCACAGGACGAACCAATTAGTATCCACTCTAATGGTCTACAGATAAGTTAATAGCTCAAATGAGCTTGCATGGGCTGCAGCTAAATTCAGCTTAGCTATAGCTAAATAACCCCGTTGATTTAAAGCCACGACAGACAGAGAAAGTAGGTTAAGAATTGCTGTCAAAGCACAAACCCTCGCTGTGGGTCGGATCCCCCTGGGAGGAAGTCCCCTCAGCTTCCCTTCCCTCCACCTCCATACGGAACGACACTGCTGACAGGCTGCTTACAAAACCTGAAAGAGGAACCAAGCATCAGACAGTTATCTGTAGTCTTTGTCAGCACCATGATGGAAAAATACACACGAAAACACTAATCAGGCCGCTGCTTAACAACTCAGTGGGAGTAACGTTAAGCACCGAAATGCTGGAGAAGTTTTAGCTTGCTCAGCTGCTTCACGCTGTGCTTAGCATGATCCTGCAGCATCCAGCCCGCTTGACATGAGCCAACAAGTCTGCGGGATAGCAAATGTTATTTCAGATATAAACACCTATAAAACAGATATTACCTGTTTCATCGTCTATTTAAAGGTAGTTGCAGATGTAAGGTGGCGTGTATAGCTGATCAAAGACTGAGGTAATATGAGGATTTAGGATATGAAGTATTATCCATCAACAGCTGCGGCGTCTGAAAAAACATCATGTGACTAATCACGTCACGTATGTGGCTGCAGTGAAACCTAACTTGTTATCTGTGTTAACGTTATTTCCGGGTTCGGAGACGATACGGGTATAATGTTTACATCAATTACAAAATGACCAATGTTTAATACTGAACGAAATACATTTGTCCGACCTAAACTGCGGTTATTGGTAAGTTCGGCTATTGTATCTCGACAAATTCCGCCACAACACATGCGCCCGCTGTTTGTCGGGAACAACCAACAATTTAAGCTAGCCCATGCTAGCAAATTAACTTTAGCCAAGGCTAGTTAACTTTTCATCTTTCGCCGCAAATTCCGCAATTGGCAGCTGTTTTTTTCCTGACAGCCAGTCAATATTTAAAAGACAGATTCGCCCAAAGCTTAACAGGACAAGTGTGGATGTAAACTCCTTCAACATTTAACATTTGCATTTTAACTCACCAACTGGGCAGTTGGCACAGCAGTCTGTCAAAATTGAGTTCACATGATTTCTTGGGGGAATGGCCAGCAGCATTGGAAGTGGCAGGCGTGGATTGCTTATGTAATCGCTTTGGTATCACTTTGTACAATAAGATCAGCTGGGTTGTTTTCTTTCAGGTGCTAAAATGGAGAGGAATGTAAGCTAGCTAGCGTGTAGCTGCCACAGAAATATGTGAATGATCACCTGGTGATGACCTCTGTGAAGGCCAGGAACCTACAGTGACTGAATCCGCCTCGCCGCAATTAAAGATGTCTGGGGCAAACTTCATGAGCAAAGTGCGGTCCGTATTCAGGAGGGAGCGAGACGACTGGGACCTGAGTGACACGGCGCCCTTTGACTTCTCGGAGGAGCTTGTCGAGGATGAAGCACCCAAATTCAACAAACTTAAAGTGGTTGTTTCGGGAGAAATGTCGGACTACTCAGCCGGAGCTCCGTCAAACGGGGTGGCGGTGAACACCCTGCTGGTGGATGACGATGACTCGCTGCTCGGCTCTTCCTCCAGCCTGGGCAGCCCAGGTCTGAATATGGACCCTTGTGACAACTGCACCAAGAAGAGGGAGAGGATTAAGCAGAGTAGAGTGATGAAGAAACTTGGCATTGCAGCAGTTCTGTATTTTCTTTTCATGTTAGGAGAACTTGTAGGTAAGAAGGTGCATCATTGCCGTTGAATCCCCAACTGGTCAGCTTTTATGAGCAAGAAGCAAAAGGCTGTCCAGTTAAACACATCAAAATCAGCTAAACAGTTGTCAATCAGTGTCATAACTTGCACTGCAGGTAGTTTCTTGTATTTAATAATTGCCTACATCATTACTTTATTATAGGCAGCTTTATGGCTGTGTTCTGGTAAGTGATGTCAATTAAAAAAAAAAAGAATTAGTAGTAGTTCACTGCTTTATTCATAATCTCCATTGATATATGCAAACTTTGGATCCTCCACTTGCTGTATAACATTTAAATCTAAAAAGCAGTGACCCCAAAAGAAAGCCAAGGCCCTCTGTCTTAAGTTGATAAAGATAAAAATGTCCATGTCACAACAGGACCATGATGAAAACCATTATTTTGACAGAGTTGGTCTTTCAACCCATGCATTAAAGAGTTTAAAATATCTGTTTTCACTTGAAACAGATTAGTACTGCCTAGTGTCAGTCAGACCGGTTATAGTCATGCAGAATATGTAAACATCATTTGCAAACGATGGGGGTACATAAGTTAGTCTCTTACTAAAGAGCACCTATTCATATCATATCCAAGCAGAGTTACTTCCCCGCTGTTGTACTTCACTCACTAATCGGTATCTGCAGGGAGCCATACCTGTCTAGCCTCATACTTAACATGCTGCTAAGACTGACCCTAAGTAATGTAATAATGTTCACATTATGCTTTATTGGATGATCTAACTCTGTGTTTACATGCAGGTGGCTATGTGGCAAACAGCTTAGCCATTATGACTGATGCCTTGCACATGCTAACAGACCTGGTGGGCATTTTGATTTCTCTGCTGGCCCTCTGGCTCTCTGCCAAGCCACCCACCAAGCGGTTCACCTTTGGACTGCATCGCTTAGGTAGGTATCCGATTTCAGACCCCCCCTTCTCTGTCGATGGAGCAACCAAATGCAGGTGGATTTAATGCAGATGGATCATATTCAAAGAAAAATGTGTGTGATCAGCAGTGTTCCAAGATGGATCTGATCCCTTTTTACCTCATTTACATTGTTGACGTGAGGATGGCTGCTTTAGTTTCAGTTATAAGCACATACTCAACCTCGCTCTGTAAAGCAGCCTATAGCCTAACTTGGGGCTTCCAGTTTTATCTCTGGTTGATCAGTTTTATTTGGATCACTTTTTGCCCTCCTGGGTTATTCTGCCAAGAGTCCAAGAGTATTTACTTAAGAGTATTTACTAAAAAATTTACTAAAAATAATTACAGTATACATCACAACACAATCAAGCTCACAATGGTGTAGTATTGTACAACACACTCTACACCATAGATACATACACACGGAGACACCATACAAATATGTTTCATAATTTCCACACATCATATGAATAATCTAACTTAACTAGAATAAAATAAAATCATGAATCAGCATACTTTTTACATAATTTCATTATACTCATTGACATACTTTAAAAAGTCGCATAATTAGTATGCTTTCAAATAGACTAATATAATTATAGCTTTCGTTTTTTTTATTGTTTCTTTGACTATATTGCTGTATATGCAGCTGATTGTGGTTTCCTATTCTAGAGGTGGTATCTGCAGGCATCAGTGTGCTGCTGATCTATATTTTGACGGGGATTCTGCTAAATGAGGCTGTTCAGAGGACAGTACACCAAGACTTCAGCATAGATGGCGATGTCATGCTCATCACTGCAGCTGTGGGGGTGGCTGTCAACCTTATGTGAGTCAAACACTCATACACACACACACACACACACACACACATCTCGCTACACTTCATGTAAAATATCTCTTTATGTAAAACTATGGGCATCATAAAATTAGAACTGAACTATAGAGCCAGGACAAGGCCGTGTTTGTGATTATATCAGCAAAAACTTCATACTTAAGTCCAAAGTACTCTCTAAATCTCACTTCATGTAGCTAATTTTTGGGTTCTCTGTGTAATGTTTGACAGCAGAGGTGGGTAAATGAATGAAGGATTGTTGCAGTTTTTAAACCCTGGACAGGAAGTCATATAGTCAGCTTGACATAAATATCTAGATTGTCACTGCTTGAAAGAATAATCCCCTTATCTTTATATTGTGTGTCTTCAGAATGGGTTTTCTGTTGAACCAGAGTGGTCACCTCCATTCCCACTCCCACTCCCATTCCCATTCCCATTCCCATGGCCATGGTGACTCCCATGGTGCTGCAGCCACTTCAGGCTCCCAGGCCGCTGGGTCCGGCCAGCAGCAGAGGCCACATGGCAGCCTGGCTGTCAGAGCTGCCTTCATCCACGCTCTGGGAGACCTCGTCCAGAGTGTCGGGGTGCTCATAGCTGCCTACATTGTCCGCTTCAAGGTGCGTTGCATTAGCTTTTATTGCTGGTATTCTCAATTTTGGTCTATTGATAAATTCATTTGTTGGTGTGCACCATGCATTTGTTGAGATATATGTTAAATAAGTCTCCTGTAGATGTGTGCTCATTACACAATAGTAAGTATTATAATTATAATAATAATAATAATTTGACAGCAACTACCTGTAACCACTGCTCCCTAGAGAAATAAAAAATAAAAGCCATTGGTTTCAGTTGATGTGATGTTGCTCTCTGGTCTTACAGCCAGAGTATAAATTGGCAGACCCCATCTGTACCTACATCTTCTCCATCCTGGTACTCTTCACCACTGTGCGCATCATACGAGACACAGGGGTCATTGTACTTGAAGGTAAAAGTTGCTTTTTCCCCTTACCTCAGTATTGAAATTTTGACAATAATAGTAGTTCTCGCCGCCCCCTTCCATCTCTCTCTCCCTCCCTCCTCTCTCCTCCTCTCTGTTTCTCTCTCAACCCAAACGGTCGAGGCAGATGGCTGCCCACCTAGAGCCCGGTTCTGCTCAAGGTTTCTTCCTGTTAAAGGGGAGTTTTTCCTCACCCCTGTCGCCAAGTGCTTGCTCATGGAGGAATGTTGGGTCTCTGTAAATAATATTGTAAAGAGTAAGGTCTTCACCTGCTCAGTATGAAATGTGCCCTGAGATAACTTCTGTTATGATGTGGCGCAATAGAAATAAAATTGACTTGACTTGACTAGTAGTGGATACCAGTCGAGGAATCCAAAGAGATTGTATTGTTAGCTTACTGTACACATGAGAAGACAGTGGGAATAATAGGTTCCAGTGGGTTAGAGTACATGAAACAGGTGGGAAACTGTACAATGCACAGAAAAACTCCAAAAATTATTAGGTGCTATCGCAAGTCACAAGCACTTCAAAATAAGGGACAATAGGCTTGGAAGGACAGCTGCTAAGTTGC
This sequence comes from Neoniphon sammara, assembly GCA_900302535.1. NCBI lineage: Eukaryota > Metazoa > Chordata > Actinopteri > Holocentriformes > Holocentridae > Neoniphon > Neoniphon sammara. The sequence goes on along the minus strand of OMKZ01033827.1, from coordinate 38,770 downwards.
AATACGTTTAAAGTTTGGTGCGTAGAAGTTAAAACGTGTTACAACTTAGCTGCCTTCCCAAGCCTGTTTTGTGCGTTATGTAATTTCTCACCAGTTCTGTTTCATGTACTCAAGCCTAGGGCTGAACAATTAATTAAAATATTATCGAACTTGCAATGTGGCCAAGTGCAATATCCAAATCTCAGAGGCTGCAGTTTTTTGATAAAGGTAAATGTGTGACATAACAGCATTATAAATGAAGTATTGTGGTGCTACAGAGCCCACAAATCGATTCTCCACGTGTAAGAAAACATGTTTCTTTGCTATGGACCCCAGAAAAAATCACATCATCATCTTTTTAATTGTCTTTTCAGTGAAAATGAAACTTAGGATGCAGAATTATTTGCTCTAAAATCATGAGTCATATTGCAATCACAGTATCTGTCAAAATAATTGCAATATGATTTTTATACCATATTGTTCAGCCCTACTATAGCCTATTGTACAGAAATGTATAAGAGGGGTGTGGGTGCATTATTGTGCTGTTGAAGTATATAGAATCTAATGGCAGTGTATTTCCTGCTGTGTCAGGCTCTCCCAGGCACCTGGACATCCAGCAAATCAAAGAGGACCTCCTGAAGCTGGAGGATGTCCAGTCTGTGGATGAGCTGAATGTTTGGGCGTTGACTGCTGATAAAACCGCTGCTCTCGTACATATCCAACTCTGTGAGTGGCCACAAGACATCAGCACATCCAGTTAGAGAGGAAAATAGAGAATAAGAAATGTCCTCATAAGTACCATGACATTCAATATCTCTGTTTAGATTCACACACTTAAAATGTTTACATTCATAGCAAATGAACATTACTATTTCTTATGTCAACAATCATGTAAAGTCTTCACATAACCCCTGTGGACCCCCTTGACCTATTATTGTTATAAGTAGTTGTAGTATGCTTAAAATTTATTGTAAATTAACTACTGAAATATCCCATTTCAATTTTTTTCAATTTCAAAGTTTTCAGCCCCCCCAAGTCAGTATTTTGGAGAAGCACCTTTGGCAGCGACTGGGTGTGTCTGTATCAGCTTGGCACACTTAGATTTTGGGATTGTCTCCCATTCTTCCTAGGAAATTTGGATGTCAATTCAAGTCATTCCACAGATTTTCAGTGGGATGCACGTTTGTTTTGGCCGGGCCACCTAAGGACTTTGACTTTCTTGCTCTGAAGCCATTGTTAATTTGGCTGCATGGTAAAGGTCATTGAGCTGTTGGAATATAAATTGTCTAAAGTCTAATGTCTAATGTCTAAGGTCTTAAGCGCTGTGACGCAGGTTCTCCTGAGGAGTCTGTCTATATTTTTACTTCATTCCGTGTTCCTCTGATGAGCCTCCCAGTCCCTGTGGCTGAAGAGCCTCCTGCCCCTCAGCATGATGCTGCTGCCACTGTGCTTCGTGTAGGGATAATGTTCAGCAGAGGATAAGCTGGGCCCATTTTCTGCCAGACATAGTGCTTTGCATCACAGCTGAAGAGTTCAGTTTTTGTTTCATCAGACCACAGAATCCTTTGCCTCATTTTCTCAGAGACTTATTATTTATGCAAACTTCAAGCTGTTGTCATATGCTGTTTTTCAGAAGTGGCTTCTTTTGCCCCCTTTTGGCTTTTGGCCCCCTTAAAGTCCAGATTTGTCAGGTGCTACCTGAAAAATCTCCCATCACAACCAGAAACCTCTTTTCTTCTTTCAGATGCTCCTCGGGTTCTTGGTCACCTGACCAAGGTTGTTCACCCTGACCTTCTTACTCAGTGGCTCAGTTTGGTCAAATGATTAGCTCTAGGAAGAGAGTGGGTAGTACTGTATTTTAAAAACATCTCTCAGCATCAGTGATCATTATGTCTTCCGATTTTCCTTCACTCTCACTGGTACAGTTTATTGTTTCATTGCTACAAAAGCAAAGAATGTTATTAATACAGATTTCACCCTGGTGCCCTGGTTTTCTACTTGGTATGTTATAAAAGAAAGGGCATCTACATTCTTGTTCTTTGCTTCACAGCACTTTCTTCCTTAATCCCTGTAGGATGCTCTTTTGATCTTGCATCATGGTTGCCCTCTCTTCACAACTTCCATCTTTTCTACATCTGCTACATCTGTTCATCTGTTTTCTGTACACATTCGAAATATGACCATAATCCTGACACCAATCAAATTTTCAAGCAGCTCTCTAAAAAACTCTTATTCAATAATACTTAAATCCTGAACAATCCTCTCCAGTAACTCTTGTCTGAAACCCAGCAGCATCGATTCACTTTCCTTCCTTTTCACACCACAGTATTCTAGTCACCTTCTGGCTTAGCCCACACCCTCGACCTCATTAATAAATCATTCTTTGATGGAAAGATGAAAGCTTCTAATTGCCCCTTTTTGGAGCCCTTGCACATAATTGAAAACAAGTCATTCTTCTCATATCATACACAGTTGTTGTCAACAACAACTGTGTTAACAACTTAACCCAAAATATAGACACGTTGTAGACACACCCCACATTTAAAAGAATTTGGTATCACCTTCACTCACCTGCTAGTGTCAGCGCAAAGGAGTTGAATGGTGATTGACTCAAAACATTTAAGATTTTATCGTTTCATTCAAATTCATTTTCATTAGTTTGTAAAAAGTACAAGGAACGAATACTGCCAGAAGACGTTGTAAACGCTGATACTGCGTCTCTGATTTTTTTCCGTATATGTTAAACATACAAAATGGATACATTTAAACACATCACCTCAGCATATGAGGTTGTCAAGGTTAAAAAACAAAATAGAAACACTAATCATCTCTCATTCAATTTGTTTTATTTGTCCTTGAATTTGTGTCTCTGTGTATACAGCGCCCTCTAGTGCTAGCAACTGGGAAGACGTCCAGGCCAAGGCCCGTCACCTGATGCTTCATACCTACGGTCTCACCAGATGCACAGTGCAGGTCCAGACACACAGACAGAGGCTGGTACATACTTGTGCAAACTGTCAGCTGCCCAACGCCTGAAGAGACACACACACACTTATATTATCTCACACAGTGAATTTCACGGCGCCGCAGGCCAGAGACTATGCAGACGGCCAGTATGACACACCACTGTCGCAGCTCAGTGCCATAACAGGAGCCACAGCACATGCAAGTGGACAAAGTCAAGCACTTGTGCCACCTGCTCTTAAATTCACCATTAAAGCCTACTTCAATTGTTAAAACTATTCCTTTTTTTGTATTCAACCGTTTGATTGTTGACAGCTGATGTAATGTCATCAGATGTAATTTACTCTTTGTTACTAGATGTGTGGACTGTATACTACAAGTTTTTTTTTTATTTACTAAGGATGGTAGCAAATGAAAAAGGTACCTCACTTGATAATTACTGTAATTAGAGAGCGTACAAGCTGCACTCTTCTCCAGTATGTCATCAACACCTCAGTGTGTTTTGCAGCCATTTTCATTTTGTCCTCTCAAGGGACGCTGGAGTCAGGTCGCTCTTCATGTGCACCTACACACTCATCCTTTTGCCAAAGGCTGTTGTATGGCAGATTTTGTTAAAAGATGTTTTTGTATTCTTTAAATTGCTCTGATTTGGCAGTACTGACCAACAGTTAGAATAACTAATGGCTTATGTTATTATAGCATGTTTCTTTTGCAGTAACTTATTGGGAGAAAAGGCAACTGACAATCAAAGTGTGACTGACTCGCACTACATGCTGCAAGAGCTGGCATGATTTCAGTGCTGTTTTACTCATACGCTACATGCTACATTAAAGGACAATTTCACCTCTTATTAGCCCATTTACCAAACTGCAACACATACCTAATAGTACCAACAATTTTCCGTGCTTGTTTAGATATTGGAATTGACTTTGATAAAAAAAAAATGTCAGCAGAGTGATTTTTGCACTGTAACAAAATGAGCGGAAACAAGTACATGCTTTGGAGGTGGGAAACGTATTCATAAATCTAAACAAGTATGGTATGATTGAATAATGGTTGGTAGCAATGTAAAGTGTGTATGAAGTGTAGTTTGTGGGCTAAAACATGACTAGAACCTGGAACGCGTCTTTAAGATGTTCATATCACACACATCAGTATAGTAATTGAGAGAGAATGGGGTATTTTCAGTATTTCAGAGTCGCAGTGTTTCACGAGGTACATTGAGAGTGTTGAGGTTTGCCAATAATAGTGTTATCATGTTAAATCATGTTTTCTGCGTCGAGTATTCAGGCTCTGGTTGGTTTCATTGTAAACCTCTCCATTGTTTTGGTATTAATCAAGGGAAACCAGGAACTGGGTCTCTCAGTTTTTGTCTGTAATAAAATAATTGATCTTTTGTTTTCTGAACATCTCATATTTCTGGATAACTTGAGGTTTGGATCAGTTTTTGTCTTTTGTTTGCATGGTCTTATAACCACTTGAGGTTTAGTTTTGCACTGCATAATTGACGTCATTTGCACATTCCAAATGAATGAAAGCTTCTATTAAAATCTGAACAATTATTTTCCATTGCATTAGTTACTTTTGTTTATATTTGACCCAACTTGATCGAGTTTATTTTATTCATTGTGAGAGTGCGTGAGCCATTATTCCTTTTACTAATCAAGATTCTCACTTTCTCAACTAGAATAATCAATAATACTGAAGTGTGAATAAAATAAACGTTGCATTGGAAATAAATGATGTAAATCTGAACAGTGTATTTGTAATAGTTTGTTAGATTGGAGTGCACTGTGGTGCAGCCATGCAGCTGTTGATGCTCAACACTAGGTGGCGTAATTTTACAGAAACTGACAGGAAGCCTTTTGATGCCCTTCTTCAAGGTGATGTGGGAGTTTTGTTGTGGCTTCACAGTGATTCTACTGTTCAGTGGACAGAAACAGTGCAGACTGTGTTTGTCCTCTTTTATATAAAGGAGCACATACATTTATCACACCTTTGAAACTATTCAGCAGGAAGACAAAGGTTTATTATTGACAAAATTATTGAGAAAACTGGGAGTGTCTGGGTTTCCAGGCAACAGTAGGGCGAGCATAAAAGCAGCCAAGCCAGACATTTCCTTTATTTGCATTGTAACACCATCCGTCTGATAGCTCTTGTTTTACTTTGTAAACCATATAATGCTGTGCCTGACCTGAGCCTTATGGGTGGACAGTGGCTATGTGGAGCTGAAGTACAGTACAGCAACAATGTGGCTATTTTTGGAAACTGATATGAACAGGAAAGTGAGCAGCCATGAGATCACAGAAGTTTTGAGATCCTTTAATAGATGACAAATACATTTCTCAAGTTTTTAAATAGTTTTAGAGAAGTTGCATATCACTGATATCAACACATTATGCATGCCCACCTGACATACTTTACCCAATGAGTTGCTTTACTTCCTGGTAACATGACAGGGGTGTGGTCAGTGGTGACATGATGTCTGAGGTTATGACTGTCACATAGTCACGTACACAATTCCGACCCTTCACTCCACATCCTTCCTCTCCCTTCTTCCTTCCCTTAAGTAACCTTCAGATTCACACAGTTTGATGGATGCATGTAGAAATTCTCTGCAGCTTTCACTTTCACGTTTGAGCTTTGCTTACACAAAACCAAAAAGCCTTTATTGAAACATGGCCTCTGACTGTAATACCTCTAACTTTGCACAGCACATCTTCCTCAAATTTGAAAGGTGCAATTTCCAAAGTTAATCAATGTAGGGTCCAAGGGCAGAGAGAATAGTTGAAATGAGTCAAGTGACGGCAAGGAAATAGGTGAAAAGTAAATGTCTTTACACTTTGTAAAGTGTTTTCGTATGCAGTCAAAACTTACAGAAACCTTTTGAAACCAGATAAGGAAAAAATTCCCCGGTAGTAAGATAACTCAAACAGAGGGCAGGGTGTGGTTTAACTGAAACACCCAGGTAACATAACCTAGTTTTGATGACTAGATCAATAATGAATCTCTCTCATTATCCTCCTCTCTCATACAGTGCATACATACAATGCTTAGTTAATGTCTAGTTATGATTTGGGATGCTAAGAGGGAGGGATTTCAGATGTCCTCTCTGTCATCTGAAATTAGAGATGGACAGTAAGAGGATTTTCTCTTATCATCAGACACAATAGGAGCGTTGAGTACCCACACAGCCATAAACTGAGCAGATGAGCCCATTTACCCTCCTCTCAGAGGGGAGTAATTACTTTACAGCTCTCTTGGCAACATCTCATCTGTCCTTTCCTGTCGGCAAACAGCACACAAACAAGGGTGAGAGCCTCTTTAAAATAAAACTTGAAAATGATTCACTACAGTTTTACTGCTCTCGTATGTCAGTGCCATGAATGGAGATTACATCCTAAAGATATTCATGCTCCAGTGTGAAAAACATGCTCATTTAAATAATAACACACAGGCTGACAGGGCGGCATTTGCATCCACTTTGATTAAGGGTCATGCTCGGTCATTGGAGAGACAGAGAATAATCATATCATAATAACATTTAAATAAACTCCCATGTGGAGGGGATTTTAATGAGAGCGATTGTGTGTATTGACTAGATACCATAAGTAGGGTTTCTGCTATGCCTTTTGGTGTATTTAAAGTAAGGGAAGGGTGCAGCACTTCCTTAACCCAACTTATCAGCATTGCCTTCATAAATCAAACACACTTTTTTGGGTTAGCAGAGAAAAGGCAGACAGGACGCAGGGAGGAGACATCAACAATAACTCTCAAAAACAGACAAGACTAAGCACATCAATCTCAGTGAAAGTGCACATAAATGCAAAAATACATTCATTCTTTCAAAGACATGGATAACAAAAGCACTTTTTTAATCATAAATAAATCAAAAATTAATTCTTTCAAGGTAACAATTTATTACTATATATTAAATACTGATTTATCTGACTTGTACATTTACAGTAGATCTACAGCTCTGATAAGAGTTCTGAGAGCTCTGAGTTGCCATGTTATGTTTAACACCACACTTATTAAATATCAATACAGTTCCCCAGCTGTAATCACAGAAATTAATGCACAATATCACCTCTTTTTTTTCACCTGGACTCTATGTCACTATGAGCTTCTGACACCATAGATTTCTGCTGCTGTGGATGTCGCTGGGCCGGGCCACTACAGAGCAGGCTGAGACCCCACCAGTGTAGCAGAAGCATTTCCGCACACTGAATGTCAGAGCGACCTAGTCTGTGCAGAAAGGATTCTGTTAGACTGATGGGGGTCTGGGTGGTCAGCTGGGGGTCTGGCTGGACTTCTCTACAAGACGTCAGCTTTTACTTGGTGAGGCTCCTCACCGTCTCCAGCTCCTCAATCGGCTTCCACTGTTGGTTGATGGTGATAAGCTACAGGCGAAGGCCACAAACAAATGTTGATCTCTTACCAAACAAGGCAGGACATATTAAAAGTTGGCAAGTGGCAAGGTAATGCACAGACCACCACATAGCATGCCATGATGAGGGTCTGGTGCAATTTGATAACTGTGCCCCAGTGAGTCAGCAGATTTCAGTTAAGCTCTGGTAGATTCTGCTGCTATTTCAGCCAGTTATAACTTGGCTGGCCGAGTAATAAACATCCAAAGATAAAAGGAATGTTATAGATTACCTTTTGGGGTTTTGATGGATCTAGTCTCTCCCATGGTTCTGGGTTTCTGGTCTTATTCAAACTAGAAACAATGAATAAAATGTGCCATTATTATGCATAGTATTTTCTTAATTAAATATGTGTAAAACTGGTATGCCAGAGGCTGACAAGGGGTCAACAAGGAGACAATAAACATCTTACATGTTATTTAGAGTAACAGATATAACAATCCAACAGTGGAGCATTTTTGATCAAAATAAGGAGAAAAAATATAAATATATGTAATCAAGACTCACATGACATCAGGTTTGGTGAGTAGAAAGTAAATGGAAGCAGAGGTGGCACCTGTGGCAGCAAATGCCATGAACCCTATCAGAGGGATTAACTGGAACGTACAACAGGATTCAGGAAAAATAATGTCCATTATACTCTATTGATAATAAGATATTGAAGTCTTTTATAGAAATAAAAATAATTTCAAGTATCCTGCATTTATAGAATTTTAATTTGTATAATCAAGAATTAATTGTAACTCAAAGCAAAGATAGAGACAACTCACCTCTTTTCTCTTTCTCAGCATTTGGATAAATCCAGACATTGTAATGCAGTCACAGTTCAGTTATAATGAATATTCTGAGGCTCTCAGTTTATCCTCTGAACTAGAGGAGACGATCAGAGATGCAGCTGTGAGTGTGGTCGATCTCACCTGTTGTTGCAGGGAAGTCTATGACATCTCTGTCTGAGTGATGTCGTCTAGACCAGAGGTGATACGAGGTAAGAGGCACGTACACACACACTGCTTCCTGTATTGAAATGCACCAGTGGGGCCCAATTCAATAATAGATTGAACTTGGCTTATGATCAATATTTTTTTTCCTGAGTGCACAATGCCACCTTGTGGCCACAGTAAAAACAAAAAGAATGCAACAAGGATTGATGCATCATTGACATCCCTATCCTCTTTATCCTCATCATCATCATCATCTCAACATTAACTCAGCACAGGAAAAGGCAATTAATTACAAATCCAACACAGTCATTTTAAGCATTTGTAAAAGAAAACCAAGAAAAATAATGGACAATGTACAATTTTTGCTCAGTTTATTTCAGAACCAGCTTTATTGTAGTCATACAATTTATTATCTTTGCATGTAAAAGATTGGTGCCATTGCTCGTAGAGAGGGTGTCACCTTGAGGCTGTCTGGTAAGTGTCAACCTGCTGGGCAGTGAGAGAAGGGCTCATATTGTTAAGGGACCGGAGGAAATATCTGTGTTTAATAGCAGCAGCCTCCATGCTCTCCTCTTGCAGCGTCAACAGAGCAGCCTGGAAAACAAAAACAAACAATATTACAGCTTAAACATGTACATTTCTTAACAATCGCTGTGTCTGCATGCAGGACGGCAAATTTAGGATCAGGATTACATCACAGAAAGTATAGCCTTCAGGTGCATAATATATTACCTCTTTACATAGATTTTCCAGGTCGGCTCCAGAATAAAGCTCAGTTTGGGCAGCCAGCTCCTCCAAACACACATCAGAGTCTATGGGCATTTTCTCTGTGCACACTTTCAGGATGGCAAGGCGAGCCTTAACACACACGCACAAAAACACACATACATGGTGAGCTGCCTTTGCTCTGTGCAATTTAGAAATTACACTGCGTTAGAAATAAACAGGCTGGCTACATCTGTATCATCTTTGAAATCATTTCTTAAAACTCATTTTTACAGTCTTGCTCTTGTATCATGACTTTAATCTAACTGTTTTCTTAACCTCCATTTTATGATTGTTGCTTTGCTTTTATATCTTATATCGTGTTTGCTGATGCTTTGTTTCATCTTTGTAAAGCACTTTGTAACAGTGTTTTTTAAAGCTGTTTTTAAAAGATCATTATCACTTTTAATGTCAAGAGGGAGAAAAGGGCGAGTCCAAATCCAAAAATGTGCTGAGACAAACATGAAGCTCAGACTCCCTCAGAGAGAGAGGGAGAAAGAGAGCAAGAGAGAGAGGAAAAGAGAGAGGGGCTGACATGAGACAAAGCTGGAAGGTAGTATGTGAACTCACAACATTAAATATGATACGTACTGTAGCCTTCTGTATGGCATGGCAGCTCTTTAAAGACGCACCATGCAAAATGCTTGAGTCTGCGTGGTTCTCATTGCTGGACCTACTCACTGATAAATTACATGTGTATCCCATGTTTTTGTCAGTTAGCTCTGCAATTTTACATACTGCACCTTTAAGATAAGGACCCCACCCTAACATACAATCAACACTTGTGGTGGATGATTTACCTGCTGGTCAGGTGGTGGGACGTAGATGACGTGGTCCAGTCTGCCAGGCCTGAGGAGGGCGCTGTCTAAACAGTCTGGTCTGTTTGTGGCTGCTACAATCATCACGTCTTTGTTACAAACCTCCTGGCAATCCAGCTGGCAGAGAGAAAGCACAACTGTAAGTGCTGCAAATCGATCAGATCTGTATTATGTGATTAGAGGAAGAGTGAGTAACCATGAGGCCATTTCCCAGACTCTGACCTGCTGCTGTGTGTCACACTGTTCTTCTCCCTCTGCCTGGAGGAGCTTCTCCCTCCCCCTCCTCTCCAAGGTCTTAAGGCCGACCCCATCCAGCTCGTTCAGAAGCACAGACAGGAGGTGTGTCTGTACGCTGTGAGCCGTCTGACTGCCGGACCGTGAGCCGATCAGCGAGTCAATCTCATCAAGGAACAGGATGCAAGGAGTACAAGCTCGGGCCTGGCGAAACAGCTGCAAGCGGACACACAGGAACAAATCTTTATGTGAAGGGAACAGACAGATGCAGGAGTTAAACCAACTGTAAAAAGACAATATGTCAGTACCTGTGCTAAAGCCCTCTCTGCATCTCCGACATAAGGAGAGTAGAGGTCAGCGCCACTGACAGACAGGAAGGCGCAGTGGGAGGAGGAGGCTGCAGCCCGGACCAGGGTGGTCTTCGCACATCCTGGAGGTCCGTACAGCAGCACGCCCCGAGGCCGCCTCAGACCCAGGCGGAGAAACGCCTCGGGGTACCTCATCGGCCACTCGATACTCTTGATTCACAGAGACAGAGAGGGACAGTGCACAAAAAATACAATTTAATAGCTACACATATCCTTCATTCCAGAGAAACACATAAATAACCATTACTACTGGCAGCACTATGTTGTAAGAACAGAAACTTATTGTTAAGTGATCTTTGTCTTACATGAAATGTACATTATTTAAAACATATTTAAAAGGATATACTGAGTGTAATTTTTTTTATATATGAATGGTTTTTATGGTATAAAAATGCTTTGTGATCCTTTAAACATGTTCAAGCAATAATGATTTGTATTTTATCTTCAAGCACCATCACTCAGCCAGGTACCTGTATGAGTTTGAGCTTGACCTCATCCAGGCCTCCTATCTGCTCCCAAGAGACTGGAGCAAGTTCGGTCCTGCCCAGGCTGCTCCTCAGGCAGGAGGGACGCACCGTCTTCAGGGCCTCCTGGAAGTGCTTCATCACCACCGCCTGCTCTCTTGAACTCTGAATACAACAAGATGGCAGCATGAGATAACACATTGACACATCCAACTCTTTTAATCTTTAAAATAGAGGGGTGCTGATTCATTCAGGTGTGTGCGGGGACACAATGTCTATATAAAGTAGATAGTTGTTACAGCTTTGTGCCATGGCTGGTTGTGGAGAGGGTGAGAGGGGTTTTCCAAAGACCTGAGAAGATTAGGCAAATTGCTGATGCGTGAAACAGCGACAACTGTTTTACATGTTTTTTACAGTGGCGAAGCATCATGCTATTGAACCTATTTGAACCCGCTTGTTGACAGATTCCAGCCTCTGACGCTTTTTACAGAGTTGTTCTGCCATGTGTCTGCTCTATGTTCTTTTGACTTTCTTCATCAGCAGTGTGTTTTATAAACTCACCCAAAAAACATAACACACATTCTGTATTTTTTCATCCGCGATAAGAGTGAACCACAACAGGATAAAAAATATAGCCAATTAGGCTGATAGACCCAGTAGTATGTGAAGCGAGAGATGCAGAGAGCAGTGATGGTCGAGCAAGCTAAACAATTAATGGGGTAAGGGAGCGGAAGTAGCGAGAACTAACATTTTTCAAAGTTTTTGAATCACAATAACTATGCACAGATTAGCCACAGACAAACACACACACAGACACACGTATACTGACACACCCGACCAAATGCATGATCTCCGGGTGGAGATAATAAATTCTGCCAGTTCAGCTGCTCTGATTTTGGCCTGAATAAATTTTAAATATTTGAATCAATTCATTCATGACTCTTTAAAAAAATCTAACTTGTTGATCTAACAGAATACTATAAATTGCAGTTTTTGTCAACAGTGTTATTTTACAATGTTTGTGTAATTCTGTTGTCTGCATTTTTTCCACATTTCAGAAGAAAAAGGTTAGTCTTCAGTCTTCAGTCAAGTTTATTTAATTAAATTTTGGCAAAAAGTACTAACCCAAATTGTTGACGCAAATCATGGTTTATGAATTCAAATCAAATTCAGTTGTTCCAAAAAGAAAAAAAAATCATTAATAAAGAGAATCGCCACCCACTGAATCGTGAAACAAATTGAATCTCTGTTAATCCAAAGATTCACATCATTAATTTGAAAGTTAACGTCAAAGACCCTGGTGAAATTAAAATGATTTTACAGAAGTAGTCAAGCAAAAGTATAATTTTTCAACGTAATGTGTATTTTGTGTTGTATTTACCTGTGAGTTGTGTCGGATGGCATGCATGGCGGCCTCCCTGCACAGGGCACTGAGATCTGCTCCTACATACCCTGTGGTTCTCTGTGCCAACTCTGCCAAATCCACACTGGGACACACTGGCATCTTCTCACACAGAGCAGACAAGATGGCCTTCCTCTGCTCCAAAGTTGGAGCTCCTATGATAACCTGGTGAAAAGACCCAGAATTAAGAGGGCAAACAAGCGACATTTTTTCACTGAAGTCATTTCCTGGCATTTTAACGGTATTTAATGATCCATACTTCTCTGTCAAATCTTCCAGGCCTGCGAAGTGCTGGGTCCAGGCTGTCTGGTTGGTTGGTGGCTCCAACAATAAGGAAGCGATCGGACCGGTTCATCCCATCCATTAGCGTGAGAAGTTGCGCGACCAGGCGGTTCTCCGGTGCTGATGAGCCTGTTCTCCTCGGACACAGAGAGTCTAACTCGTCCAGGAACAACACACACGGACCCTCCTCTGCTGCAGCTCGTGCCCGCTCAAACACAGCCCGCAGCATCTCCTCACTCTCACCCGGCCGTGACCCCACAACCTAAAACAGAGCATCATTCACTATTTACTGCTTTGATTTACAAAAGGATTTTATGTTTTTGTAGGTTTAGTGGTGGTGAATTATTTTGTATTGCCATTGATTACAGGGGCATTAAGTAATTTATGATTTTCATTGACCTTTATTGACAACTAAAGGATTACAACATCATCAGATCTCAGCACAGCTTACTGTAATGGACATGAATAGAAATTAAGTCATATTTTCATAATAAAATGGATAAACTTGCTAATTAGAGGAGATACAACAGAAGCATTTAGTGAATGTCATGTGCTCATTTTGAATAAAGTGAGTTGACACGGTGACACTGGTCGCTTGTTTGCAGCATTGTCATTGATTTGAAGGGGTGAGGGGTGTTTTCAAAGCAGAGAGGGGAAAGTGAGTAAGCAGAAAATGAGTTTCTGGAAGCAAGAAATCTCAGCATCTGGTGAAGTAAATCTTGAATCACTGGTATTGAACAAAAACTCTATAAAACCCTCAGAAATACTGGTTAGTAGCTAGATTTTCTCCTAGAAATTTTCCAGGATTAAAATACATAGTATAATATGACCACACAATGGAAAGGTTTCACCAACATATTGTTGCTACCTCTGGTCCCCTGACTGCCACCAGGCTGGCTCCCACCTCCCCCACCACTCTGCGGACCAGCAGGGTCTTCCCCACACCTGGAGGCCCCACCAGGAGCACACCTCTGGGACAAGACACACCCAGAGAGCTCAGGGTGCCTGGATAGAGCAGAGGCAGCTGCAACATCTCTCTCAGGGAGGCACTCACCTAAAGTGCAATAAGGAAATTAAGAAAATAAGAAATTATATATCTTATTTGGTGGGAAAATACAACCCAGATATAATGACCTAGATCCTGCATACCATGAATATAACTATTTCCCGTGAGGAGAGGATGTTCCTCGGCTACTTACCTCCTCCAGGCCCCCCACTGGGATGCTGTGCTGATCCTGCAGCTGACTCCTGAAGTGCCTGAGGGTCCGGATGCCAACGATCTCCACACCAGTCTTGGAGGTGATCAGCCCAGCATCAGCAGAATCCGGACTAGTATCTTCAACAACAACATATCTAATTTCTGTATCAAAATCCCCAACGTTAACCACATGCCTCTTGTGCACATATACACCTTTCACCATGTCTTTCACAAGCTCGTGAACAAGGTGAGCAGGTGTGTTTTTCATGAAGTCCGCGCTCTGAACGACCACAGTGACTTTAACACCTTTCAATTTGGGACAGGTTACAGGTGTGAGCTGGTCCGGGTTGAGGGAGAGATGTGCAGGTGGGTGGGAGATCAGGTTGCGAGAGGAACACTTCAAGTCTATCTGGAGGAAGCCCTCTGCCAGGTCAGGTCTGGGCCAGGCGGTGCACAGGCAGCTTCCCCCAGCAGCAGACACCAGCAGAGGGGAGCCCAGGCTCAGTCCCAGGGCTGACATCAAACCTGGACCCAGTCTGCACCTCTGGGTGCCCTGGTCTGCTGCATCCACTGACAAGACTCTGAGAGACATCCTCCATCAGCAGCCACTGATGGCCCAATAATAGTACTAGATCACAGAAACACACACACACACACACACACAGAGAGAGAGAGTGTGTGTGTGTGAGAGAGAGAGAGAGAGAGAGAGAGAGAGGTTAATGTTAATGTGTTGCCATTTTATCTCTGCAGCATTAACTTTAGCTAGGCTACATGCTAACAGCTTCTGTCTACACCATCTAAAATAGGTCTAAAATAAATTTTAACAAACACTGCGAAAATGTTACTTGCCTGGTAATGGGCGCAAACAAACAATTATGTCTTAAAGTCTAAACTAGCGCCGCTGACAGCGCGACTTGTGTTGTTTACAAAAATCCCATGTGGTGTAAAACAGAAGTTGGCCAACCAAAACATTTCCGGGGTCACATTGAACGTAGCGCAAATCCGATATTCATGCTGCTGTTTTGGCAATTAAAATGTAACACGAAAGAAAAGCAAAAGCATTATTTTTAACTACATAACCATTACCCTTTCAAATGAGTTTCTCTCATATATATAGTCTTTAAAAGATTTAAGATTATTTATGGTCGTCCAGCAATCCACAGTTTTTGCGACGCTCCTCTGGCGTCACCGTGTGTACAAAACAAGGAAATGCAGCGAAGCTAAATGTCCATTTAAAATTTTGATTTATTTTTCAGTTATGTGTGTTATTTTCACATGCTGAAGTTTTTGGAGCTGAATAAACACTATTAGTGACAACGAGGAGTCTGACCACCGGTACAATTATTAAATATATCAATATCAAAAAGGATCATTTCGGCATTTTGATAAACAAATCAAAGATGAATCTTTATCTTATTTTCCAGTGTTTTAGTTGTAACTGTAGGAAACGTAGTAGCTTCCATTGTGGCCACGAGTTTAATCACGTGGGCCGCTATTTATACATAAATAGAGCTGTGATATCGAAACTGCGGAAGGTCGTCTCTGCAGACAGACGAAAGGTCTGTTTGGGACATTTCACAGGTGATCTTTGCTGCTGCAGTCCAGCGAAAGTTAAACAATCAGACCTCTCTCTCCCCTTCAGGAAAACCGAAAGGCAAGTCTAATAATACTATTGCAATCATGATTCAGTCTGAATGAATGAAAAGTGGGTGAATGGAAGGACACAGTGGGACACAGTGACAGAGTGACTCAGTCAATGAAGACATGAAGCAATAAAATGAAGCAATAAATGTGCACATGCATTACCAGTAAGAACTGTATTGGATTGGGCTGGATTGGAAATACCCCGTGTTTATAGGCCAGGCAATGCAATGCAAATTCCCAGTTTGACTTGTATGTTTTGAAAAAGGATTGTATGTTAACAGTGGCACTGAAGAGCACCATATGTTTCAGAGATTTGCTTGTAGACAGAATTATGTGTGTGTGTTTTTGTGTCCTGAGCCTCTGTCCTCTTGAAACCCACATCATCCTATTTGGATCTCAGTCAGTTTACATTTTAATTGTTTTCTCTTTTCTGCCACTTTGGATTTACCCCAGTAAACAAATGGTTATCTCCATGCCCGTTCTGCTCCTGCCCACAACAGCCTGGCCTGTCTTGGCACAGTTTCCTACTGTGCCGTCACACTTCCAGATCTCGCGAACAAGTCTGGAGTGTGTAATCAACCCTGGGCCCTGTGTGTGTCCTGTCCTGGAGAGCTGAAATGTCACTCTGCTCTCACTAGGCCTCGCAACGGAGAGTGTTTGTGGGCTCAGGACCTAACTGGGGGAATATAATGTGCTTTGTTATCTGGTGGCAGGAGCAGAGTTAACTTATCACCTACCTCACCTACCCTGTTTATATTCAGGAGCCAGCAAGTGGAGTCTCAGGGTAGACGTTGAGTAGCCATGTCGACCCTCCTGCGCTGTGTCTCCGGTTCTTCTGCCACTTTGTTCCTGCAAAGTGGCTGTCAGAAGATACCTGGGAGGAGGAGTTTTAGGACTTTCCCTGTGTTATGGGACCAAAAAGCCTCCAAAGGTAGGAAATGTACAGCTCACAGTCTTCCCTGTTTAACCTTACAGCATGTCTGCAGAGGACAGTCTTGGTCTCTGTGCTTTGGTTGAATTTTCCTCTGTGTCTCAGCTGAGGAGAGAGAGGATAATGGTTCATTTAAGGACAGAACACCCCAGGCTGGACAAGTTAAACTCTACAGATCAGACACTGTTTGTTGCAGGTTTTAGATCTTCCCAAAATAGGGAACAGAGTTCTGAACCAGCTTAGTTACGCTCACTGTGCTCTAGGTGCTAACATGTGAGAACATATGAGAGGTCAGTTAAAGGTGACATGCTCGTCTGGCTTCTCTGCAGCAGATTCTGTCTGCAGACGCTCATCTGTGGTGTCAGGGCTGGTCGCGTTGCACCGGGCACTGAGTGGTCTGTGTGTTTGTGGAAGTTTTGTGAATTACTGAGAACTTTTATTTTGAGCATGTCTGAGGGGCAGTGCAGGCCTCAGTCTGGGCTGGCACACAGCCAATCAGCTGCTCATGTCTGCATGGCGGCGAGGCCACCATGCCGTGTATGGAGAGAAATGTGAAACCTGACACTGTGCGCAGCCTCACTATCTCAGTAGTAGGCTACAGGCGTGCTCTCCTGTGTTGTAGCAAAATGTAGTCAAGGAACAAAAGTTCGTCAAGGCAGTGTCCTTGAGAAGAAACGCAGATTAACTACACACTGTTTTTCTTTGGATTTGATTCTTTCATGGCACAGCTTGCAAAAATCTAATGTTTACTGGGAAGGGGGGCCTCATTGGAAATTATCATCTGAATATGATTTTTAATCCCTGTTGATAAGGCATCACAAGGCCATGTTTGAACTGCAGACTCCTCCATTATCAGCTACTGTATAAGTGTGTTTGTGTCCTTAGGTGTGCTGTACAAGGAGCTGGTGGTCGGTGTTCCTAAGGAGACGCTGCAGACAGAACGTCGTGTGGCGTTGTCGCCTGCAGGAGTCCAGGCACTGGTCAAACAGGGCTTCAGGGTGCAGGTGGAGAGTGGAGCTGGAGATGAAGCCAAGTTCTCTGACCAGCAGTACAAAGATGCTGGAGCTGCGATCACTGATACGAAGGGGGCCTTTGCCTCAGACCTAGTCCTCAAG
This sequence comes from Neoniphon sammara, assembly GCA_900302535.1. NCBI lineage: Eukaryota > Metazoa > Chordata > Actinopteri > Holocentriformes > Holocentridae > Neoniphon > Neoniphon sammara. The sequence goes on along the minus strand of OMKZ01033827.1, from coordinate 21,235 downwards.
GTCAGTACAGCTCTACTTATTATACTTTTCACTCGTTAGTTTGGTATTAAGACATTCCTGTGCCCAGGATTTACTGTATTGATCCGAATATAAGACGGGGATTTTTTCCTATGAAAAAATCGGAGAAAGTAAGGTCGTCCTTTATTCGGGGTCTAGACTTTTATACTTGAATATACATCCGCAACATCAGGTGGCACCTAATACTAGTAACCTGAATGTGCCACTTTTGACCAGGGCTGTCACTCAAAACTCACACTAGTGCAGGGGGGCCTGAAAGATGGAGAAACATGGTGAACGTGGCTCACAGTGGCTCACAGTGGCTCAAAAGTAGGGCAACTTAACAAACAAATGAGAAGGAGCTTTGATGCTAACTTTAAGATGATGGTGATAAACGCTGCAGAGTCGTCAAACAACTGCTGAGCAGCAAAGAAATATGGTGTCACGGAGTGTAATGTATGGAAATGGCGAGCCCAGGTTTATTATTTTCAAATAAAATTCTTTTCTTTATTAAACCAAGATTTGCTCCTTATAAACTGTTTTTCCAAAGGATGTTTCTTGAGAAAGGGAGGGGTCGTCCTATAATCAGGGTCATCTTATACTCGGATCAATATGGTAGTTTTATGATTTCCATGTCCTGTTGTAGGTGCGTGCCCCTGGTCTGAGCGAGGTAGACCTTCTTAAGCCCAAGTCCACATTGGTGAGCTTCATCTATCCAGCACAGAACCCTGAGCTGATGAAGAAGCTGTCAGAGAAACAGAGCAATGTGCTGGCCATGGACCAGGTTCCCAGAGTCACCATCGCACAGGGCTACGATGCTCTCAGCTCCATGGCTAACATTGCTGGGTAAGAACTATATGGTGACATAAAGAAGCTCATACAGCTGTTCAGAAATGTATTGTTGGTGCAAATGTTACTTGAGGTTTTCCTTCATAGGTACAAGGCAGTGGTTCTGGCTGCCAATCACTTTGGCAGGTTCTTCACCGGTCAGATCACAGCAGCAGGAAAAGTTCCCCCAGCTAAGGTAGCTGCTTTTTGAGTGATGTGTGTGTGTGTGTGTTGCCTTCTTGTGTAGTTGTATACCACATTGTGCATGCCATGCGATCTCATTTCATGCTGTTCTGTCTTCCCACATTTCCCATCCCTCTTCATTACACCTGAAATAAAATATGTGATGGTGGACTGCCTCATTATTCCCTCCTGTACGGATGTTTCTGCTGTGAACAGGTCCTGGTTATCGGAGGTGGTGTGGCTGGATTAGCAGCAGCAGGAGCAGCCAAGTCTATGGGAGCCATAGTTAGAGGATTTGACACCAGGTATAGCATGAAAACTCTTACATCTCAAATTGTGTCCTAGCTTCGCACTTGAATGAAAGCGGGTGATGGTTGATAATGATAATGATAATGATAGTGAAGGTAACCTCGCACCGTTTCTTGACTGTCAGACCAGCAGCTCTGGAGCAGTTCAAGTCATTTGGGGCAGAGCCTTTGGAGGTAGATATCAAAGAGTCTGGGGAGGGGGTTGGAGGTTATGCCAAGGAGATGTCTAAAGAGTTCATTGAGGCTGAGATGGCCCTGTTCGCCAAGCAGTGTAAAGAGGTCGACATTATCATCACCACTGCACTTATTCCAGGTGAGGCTCATTACCACCTTCCATCTCACTGAGGGATTTTTTTTATGTTTTCCTATTTTTTGTATAAGTCATATTTCGATGTTTGATGTGCCTTTGTCTCTGTGCAGGGAAGCCGGCTCCCATCCTGATCAAGAAGGAGTTTGTGGAGACGATGAAGGACGGCTCAGTGGTGGTGGATCTGGCTGCAGAGGCCGGCGGCAACATTGAGACCACCAAGCCTGGAGCGCTACACGTTCACAAGGTGAGCGCTGCACCCAACAAATGCTGACAAGGGGTTTTTGCACAATTTTTTTTCGTGATGAAATATGAGTGTGAAATTGTGTTCATGTTTTATCCACCATTTATGTGAGATTTAATAATTCAGTCCATCCTGGAAAACTTTTGGAAATTTATATTTTTATAAAAAAAACTTTGGAAAAGTATTGTAAATCTGTCAAAGATTTGCCAATTAAACAAAATAACAAGCATAAGGAACCATTGTAGTGGGGCTTTAGCATCACCATTGTGTGTGTGTACATGTTTCAGTTTGTCTCAGTTTGAAAAAAAAAATAAAAATAGCTTATTTTACCACTGTAACTACTATGTTTGAAATCAGTTACAAATTGTGTTGTTTGGGATTAAAGTGAAAAAAACAAACTTACTGTTACTCAGTTGTTCTAGATAGCCTCACACACAGTATTTGAAATATAGACTGACATTTTAACAACTTAAAGGGTTAAAACACATTCTCAGAGGAAAATCTTTAAAAAAGTCTCTTTTGGTTATGGAAATTAAGCTAAAATTAATGGTGAAGTCATGGAATTGTCATTGAAAACCACTGAAAAAAATTCTATGAAACCCTGATGATTGTATGCTTTATGTGTGTGTGTTTGTTTTTCCCTACCAGGGTGTAACACACGTCGGCTACACTGACCTGCCCAGCCGCATGGCCACCCAGGCCAGCACTCTGTATTCAAACAACGTCCTGAAGCTGCTGAAGGCCATCAGCCCAGACAAGGAATATTTCCACTATGAGCCCACAGACGAGTTTGACTATGGAACAATGGACCATGTCATTCGTGGGACTCTTGTTATGAAGGTGGGTTTTTATTATTGTAACTTGAATGTCTACTGGCAGCCTCCGTCCTCCGCTGGCATCGCTCCGTCTCTGCATCAGTGTGCAGACCCTGATGTGCCAAATGGGTACTAAAAACCCAAGCTCAGCTGGGAATAGCTCACGTTCGAATCAAGCAAGAATGTTTATGAAGGTTTCAAAATATACTTTTCCAGGAATTTTGGCTTTGACACATTGTTTATGGCAGGGAAGGCAGGCAACCTCAGCAGGACATATCGGTTTACCCCTTGTTAAACTAAGCATTATTCAGGGCTCTTAAAAGATAATTTATCTTTCAAAACCACTGCTAACTGGTTCATGATTGCTGTTTGTTCATGATAATCTCCTATGCAATCTGTGACTTGATGTTTGCATACTCCCATCACCAAGCCAAGATCCCACAGTGTGAGATGCCAAACCCTTGATGTCTCTTTCTCACGCAAAACCCTCTAGATCCTTCTCTCTCATTCTGTCCTCTGTTCTCACATCGGTCCTTGTATGTTTTTTTGTTTTTGTTTTTTTTCCTCGTGTCCAGGATGGCAAGAACTTGTTCCCGGCCCCCCTTCCTAAGACCGCCCCCCCAGCCCCGGTGAAACAGAAATCTGTGGCTGAGATGGATGCTGAGAAGGCGGCGCAGGTCTCGCCCTTCAACCGCACCTTGACCTCTGCTGGCATCTACACCACAGGTCAGAAACACAGAGCCATGCAGGATGATCCAGACACTTTTTATACTTTTGACACATTTTGTTGTGTTAAGTTTTAATTTAATGAAAATTAATAAAAATCAATTTGTTTGGGATTTTTCATCTGTGCAAATCAATCTTTTCTATCAAAATTAAAATGTAACTGTAGAAATTAAAGTATAAATTGGTTTGCATTAATTAGCCACATTCACATTCACATTCACATTAGCCACATTCACTTTGCCACATTAGAACTTTTTTTTCATATTATTTGTTTCTCATGTCATATTTGGGCTATATTTAGCAGTTCTGAACAATGTTTTCCTTTTCAAACCTTTTTTTTGTGTTTCTTGTTAACAATGCTGAAATCTGGCCCTTCGCTAAATCATAATGAGGCTTAAAGGGATTTCAGTATGAAAGGTGGAAGTCCCATCAGCATGTAAACACAGTAAACCGCTGATTTATCAATTAATCAATATATCGGGTCGATATCTGATATTATTGTGTCCATTTCTTCCCTCTCCGATGTGGAAGAGGTTACTCTTTAGCTTCTTGTTTAAAAAAAAATCATAGTTCTTTTTGTTTATTCAAACATTTCACTAAATAGAGATTTACTCTAGTAATAGTTTTCTTGTTCATTTATTTATTTATTTTGCACAGTAATTCTCAAATTTGAAAGGTCTTGAATATTGGCTTTCAGCATCTTCAGCTAAATAAAATATTAGAATCAGTGTTGTCTTAATAACCCATACCTGTCAAACACTGTAGTACAAGATATAGGGTTCATTTACTCAGAACATTCATGTTCAGTTCTTGAAGTTTCAGAGAAAATATGAATCACCATGCTCCCCTTTTTCTTGTAGAATCACTCCATTGACTTCCATTGTAATGCTGTACAGGGAAAAAACGAAACTGAAACTGTACTTTATGTATTCTTTATTATTTTTGAAGCTTCCTTATCATTTGTGATCAGAAATCCCTGTGCACATTTGAAAATCAAACCCACAGACGACCTTACAGCTCTCTTGTCTCTCTGTAGGTCTGTCCACCTGTCTGGCTCTGGGCATCGTCTCTCCAAACGCAGCATTTACTCAGATGGTGACAACCTTCGGCCTGGCTGGCATTGTGGGATACCACACTGTGTGGGGTGTGACGCCCGCCCTGCACTCACCCCTCATGTCTGTCACCAACGCCATCTCAGGTCAGGGGTCAAACAGCGTCATGCCAGCCTCATCATGAATAAATTAGCCATGATCTAATTTAGAAATCAGGAGCTAGGTATCACAGAGCGTTTTTAACAAGGCTCTTAGGTGAAATTCTCATTTCTTTCATATTTTTTTTCTTTTCCCACTTACTTCGTTCTCATAATACAGTCTGAATTAATTATGGTTTATAGGCTTACCAACACTGAGGTGAGAAAACCAAATTTAATTTTCCATTAATTAAAATAAGCATGTTTGTCAATATTAATGCTGTTTATCAGGTAGTAGAATACATGATTTGATATATTAAAATCTATTAACTAGAAAACAATTGGGTAAAAAACCTATTTGTGCCTATATCAAACAAAGCTTCACAATAAATTGTAATGTAAGGAAATGAAGACTTTGAATTGTAACCTAATTGTCTAAAATTTATTTAAATGTATGAAATTAGAGGCTTAGCTTTCAATGTAGGAATTTACAAATAGGTGAATGGTTGTGTGAAAGCCAAGGCAAAAAAAAAAAACAAACAAATTTGAAAACTTTCATTTCAAGAATACAATTTGTATTTTTTTTCTTAAGAAAGTTAAGACAACAGAAGAACTGTTTTGAGAATATTCGTTTTTCTCTGTTTTATTTCTTATAACTAAAGTTAAAGCAAAAAATGGGGCTTGAAGATTTTTTTATTCAAGGTTTTGTGAATCTGGCCCCTTGTTTAGAGGCTTTGTGTTTAGAGATCTACACCATAGTAGTAGACTTGAATTTCATTTATTACATGCTGCTGTTCTGTCTGTGGTTTCAGGTCTGACAGCAGTTGGAGGTCTGGTTCTGATGGGTGGAGGTCTCACACCCTCCACCTTGCCCGAGAGTCTCGCTCTAGCTGCCGCCTTCATTTCCTCCATCAACATTGCCGGTCTGATCCTTGACACTTTATCAAAATAATAATTAACAAAAAATAACCCCAAAATATAACTCAGAATTTTGTTCTACACCCAAAGGAATGTGTTAAACATTTTGCTTCCTTGCGTTTGGTGTGTGCAGGTGGTTTTCTGATCACCCAGAGGATGTTGGACATGTTCAAGCGTCCCACCGACCCTCCTGAGTACAACTACCTGTACGCCCTGCCTGGGGCTGCATTTGTAGGCGGATATGGAGCATCACTGGCTGCGGGATACAGCATTGAGCAGGTGGGAGGACGTTCACCTTCTTGCTACACTCATATTTATTCTGACTGAATATATTTTGATTGAATGTTTGCAGAAGAATCCAGTTGTCTGAATGTGTGATTCTCTTGCCAAGACTGCTTTGGCCGTCTTTATATTTATTCTATTTTTTTTCTATTTTTATTCTAGTTTAGTCATGTTTAGGTGATTTTTTTTTATTAACTGCTCATCTACCAGTCATGGAAAGGGGGGTACTGTGCAAATAAAGCTGACCTTTGATTTTTGTGGTCTCAGATGATGTACCTGGGCTCAGGCCTGTGCTGTGTGGGTGCGCTGGCAGGCCTCTCTGCCCAGGGCACCAGTCGCCTGGGAAACGCTTTGGGCATGATGGGGGTGGCAGGGGGCATTGCCGCCACCCTGGGCTCCCTCAAACCCTCCCCAGAGCTGCTGTCCCAGATGTCTTTGGCTATGGCCACTGGAGGAACCCTGGGTAGGTGGCCTCTTGGTTTTGGAAGAGCTATAGCTGTTGCTTGAGATATGGATGGTGTCATTACAAAAATCCATTTGTCCATTTTGCTAAAATCTTTTTTTCCAAATTCAAATTTTTGTAATTTCCAGCCATAACAAGGTACATGGAGCGATCCGGCAACCAACTGAGAGACAGTTCTGTTTTTAAAATACACCTGTTTAGTATTAGTTTATCAGTTGTTGCAGTGCATCCTGATATTCTTTCAGTACAGATCATCATCATCATCATCATCATTCAGTGTCCACTGCCACTAGAAAGCGTACAGTGCAATGTCACAGCATGGAGACCAGGATTGTAGTAGAATAAGAACTAGTCATCTCTTTTTCAGTCTAGACTCAGTTGAAACAAGGGTGTGAAAGTTTGGGCAAATCTCTTTTGAAGCTCAACCCGGACAATTATTTAGAAGACTACAAGACTATGATAAATGTGTTACGTGCTATGCTTTTTATTTGATTTCTTAAGTCTTTGAAGAATAAGTGTGAATTTTGTAAAACGTAACAGAACATCAGTCATCCTGTTGAGACAGAAAGTTGAAATATCATCATCATGCTGGAATGCTCTGCATGTTTAGCAGAATGATAAATTATGCTATACTTAAGACATGCGCAAATGCACAAGCACTAGAGCATGAATTTGCTCAGTCTTAAATTAGTAACCCTATCCTTGAGGGAAAAAAAAATAATAGCTTTTCAGCAACACACTTCAGAGCCTGACTCAAGCCCGTTCCCTTTGAAGATGATGCCTAATATGAAGAGGAAAGTAACTGA
>OMKZ01033827.1:0-14149 GCA_900302535.1 Neoniphon sammara | reverse complement strand
CACGTGTCAGCCTTTTTTTTTTTTTTTTTTTAGCAGCTGCACTAGTTTTACATGCTTAAATTCAGATGCATTGATGTTGCATGAGGATATTAGTGGCTGATGCTAGATTTAGCCAGACCAAATAACTCATTGACATTTACTGAGATCTGTCTTTGGGTTCGTCTTCATATCTCAACTGTCTGTGCGTTTGTCTCCTGTAGGTCTAACCATTGCCAAGCGTATTGAGATCACAGACTTGCCCCAGCTGGTGGCAGCCTTCCACAGCCTCGTGGGGTTGGCAGCCGTTCTCACTTGTATCGCCGAGTTCATGATTGAGTACCCCCACCTGGATGTTCACCCAGCCGCCAATGTAGTCAAGACTGTGGCTTATCTGGGCACCTACATTGGAGGGGTCACCTTCAGTGGATCACTGGTGGCCTATGGCAAGCTTCAAGGTACTGGATCTCACTCTAAACAGCGCTCTGTAATGTCGCCTACACATTATCTATATGTACATAAAGTCAGTGCTATGCTATTTACAAACGTGATCCATGTTCTTCAGTTCAGACAGGCACACAAATGTCTGTATAAACACACCGAGCTTTATGTCCTCTGATGCTGATTGGATCCTTTCATCTGGTAAAGCCAAAGATCCTCTGGTAAATCCAGGACTGGGCTGGGATTTTTTTTTTATGTGTGTGCATGCACGCACTGTTTCACATTGTACTGTGACTGATAAAGAGGAACATGTAAGAAGCTTTCTAGTATTTTTATGGGCTGGGCAGAGGCTGCCGGGCTCTGGATGGGACAAACTCTCAGACAGGTGATCAGTGTGTGAGGACATTCATCTGAGCTCAACGACACTACTGAGGAGAAAAGCGAGCTCACATTTCACACACAAGATCATTAAATTCAGCCCAAGTAAGAGTAGTGTCAAATGTTCCCCCTTTCTAAACACCTTTTTGCTAAAACACAACTTTATGCAAAATGATGTTATTTCTTCTTGGTCCAAGGGCTTCTGAACTCCGCCCCCCTACTGTTGCCGGGACGTCACATGCTGAACGCGGGTCTGATGGCGGCGTCCGTTGGAGGCATGGTGCCATTTATGCTCAGCAACAGCTACGCCACTGGAATGGGATGTCTGGTGGGAGTCTCTGGGCTTTCCACCGTTATGGTAATGGACATTATTATGATAAAACACTATAAACATTATTATGAAAGGATTTAGGATGATAAACTTCTCACTGGCATTATTGCCTGGCATGATTGTCAATTAGTTTATTTCCATTTTTATTAATGGGTATTTTAATTCCATTTTTGGGAACACATTTTTATTTAGAGGACCTCATTTTTAATTTTCGGTATTGCTCCTTGGTTATTTCTGTATGGGTAACTGTGGTTGTCCCAATAGGGTGTGACGCTGACAGCAGCCATCGGGGGCGCTGACATGCCCGTGGTCATCACAGTGTTGAACAGCTACTCTGGATGGGCACTCTGTGCTGAGGGCTTCCTGCTGGATAACAACCTCATGACCATTGTTGGAGCTCTGATTGGCTCCTCTGGTGCCATCCTATCCTACATCATGTGTGTGGTGCGTAGACCCGCACATCCACAGTTACAGTGCACACATTCATTAACATGCCACCTAGTATGTATCTGATATATTGTCCCTCCCCTCTCTTCTAAGGCCATGAATCGCTCCTTGCCTAATGTCATCCTGGGTGGGTATGGTACCACCTCTACAGCAGGCGGCAAGCCCATGGAGATTGTTGGCACTCACACTGAAGTCAATGTGGACCAGTCCATTGAGATGATCAAAGAAGCCAACAACATCATTATCACACCAGGTAGATACCTGCAGCAATGGATTTTGTCAGCAGTATCCAGTATTTATCTGCCAAAGACTAACTTTAACAGCACTGGGTGCCTGGCAGGTGTTATTTCGAACATCGTGTACATACACAGACAAGCAGTCACACCTGGCTACAGCAGCACTGTGGTTGACAAAACAGTGGTCCACCCTGCTGCTAAGTTCAGCCACTCCTGACAGACTGGAGCCTGGAGGAGAGACAGTGTTGAGGGAACTTCACATCAGAGAGAAGACGGAGCACACCTTTTGTGCTGTCAGACTCTCCTCGGGCTGCATGGATCCTCCTCTGCACTCCAGATGCTGTTTTTAGACTGTCAAGATCAATAAGATCCAGCTATCTTTCTCATTTGATCAGCTTCACCTGATGAAAGGGGTGATTGCATGAGTTGCCTTGCCAAAAACGGACAAAAAACAAGCCTGGGCAGCAGCACCCTGGAAGAACTATAAGCTTTTTTGGAAGTGGTCAGGATCTTGGGCTGATTGATGGACATGAAACAGGATTTTGGAGGAGAATAGATATTGAAAGACATGGTAACCATGAGAGGGAGCTGTTTGTCCAGAAATGATCCCACGGCTTGCTGGTCCCTAAAGACACATGCAGCGTGTCAGCACTAGGACTTTGTTACAGTAAAAGTAAAGCATGGGGCGTTTGATTTGTGAGTGTGAGGCAGTGACTACATCTTCATTTATCAAGCTATAAAGCCAAACCAGCCTGAAAACTGAGTAGTCGGTCACAGTGATCTGACCAAGAAGGACCCATTTGGATCACTTAGATTGTCTTTGCTGTTATTTTCTGATGGCTCAAAGGCAGCTGTGTGGTCCAACACACTGGTTTGATTACAGAAACGGTGAAAAGTCATGAGAGCTATTCAGTCCAGACTCAGACTTCTCCATGGACTGTCAACAACAAAGCATGGCAGTGAGGATACAGAAGGCTCCAGTTGTCTGGGGAGTTAGAGGATACAGGGTAGGGGTGACTTGGTTGGACTGCTTCAGGGGGACTTGATTAGAGGCAACATTGAACTCTACAAGATACCTCACCACCAGGGTTAAACAGAGGTTATGCAGACGCAGGGAAAGGAGTTCTTTGCACGCAGGGCACCCAAATGCACACCACACATTTATATACACATACATGCATACATATATTTCTGGCAAAGATTTTCCTCTCAATAATGTCTCCCAGACCATTGAACTTCTGTGATTTAATACAGAAAGGAGACTGTGGTGACGGGGAACGCTGAGCAGGGAGAGGACTGGAGAGATAGGGAGAGGAGTACAAAGGAAGGAATGTAAGGGAGAAGAATCACTGGGTTTTATTGTTTCTGAGTCTGTGCTGGTTCACTATGTTTAATTTTAGAATTAACAGTTGGTTCTGATTGACTGTTAAATAGTGTTTTGTTACCCTAATAGAGCTATTTTCATAAAATCCATGATGGAAAATCCTACAATACCTTAAACAACCACATATGGATTATAAGATGATCAATGGACTTGGAAGCATAAAGAATATTATTATATAATATAAAGTTGGCAATGTATTAACCTGTGTGTGTGTGTGTGTGTGTGTGTGCGCGCGCGTGTGTGCGCGTGTGTGTGTGTGTTTAGGTTGGGGTCTCTGCGCAGCAAAAGCCCAGTACCCAATTGCAGACATGGTAAAGATGCTGAGGGAACAAGGCAAGACTGTCAGGTGAATTTTGACACTCATATATTTTTTTCATCATCAAACAAAAACACTGAGATTTGCCTTCCAAATATATGCAAATGACAGTATCATAATTATGGCCCTGTGCTAGGTTTGATAACGCTCGACACAACTGTCCCAACACTCAAGTCAAGTCTCTTCTGGCTCTTGGCCTTAATCAAAGTACCTTATTTAATTATGTAAATTTCATGGACTCTGTAAAATTGGACTTAACTAGTCTCAAAAATGTGCCAGAGCCATGATTTATGAATGGACTTATCCAGTGATCAGAGGCACCACATCTGAAAACTGGTTCATTCTTGTTCAATTTGTGCAAATTATTGCTTGCTGCAATAATATTCTGCAGGGTCCAATTCTACTAATTGATTCCTGAAACCCGTGATTGGTGAATGATGAATGAATGATGGCTGCAGCAAGTGTAGCCGGTTTTATCCATAGATTTTTGTCGCACTCTATAGTATGTAATATATTAACCTGCCATGTTTTTTTGTATTGATATTATGCTTATGGCTCTATTTGGAATTTTTGGGGGGATAAATGCTTGAGTTATTTGGGGTAATTGATATTCATGTACTTGTACATGAAAATGACAAAAAGGCTAAAACAAAACTAATGATCTTGCTAAAGTGATAAACATTGAAAACTGGAAAGCTTTTAAAGCTGAGAGTGACATGAGTGCCTTTTGATGTGGTGCTTAAGGACTGGGTGTCATTGGTGTTGACGGAGTTGATTGGTGATGTTTTCTGTGTCTGTGTGCATCAGGTTTGGTATCCACCCAGTAGCTGGTCGTATGCCAGGCCAGTTGAACGTCCTCCTGGCTGAGGCCGGTGTTCCCTATGATGTGGTCCTGGAGATGGATGAGATCAATGAAGACTTCCCAGGTAAAGTCGTGTTGACCATGACTCATACAGATTTAAGTTTACAGAAAGCGCTCTGATAATGTTCTCATGCTCCCATGGTTGTCACCTCATCTGAAAGGAGTGGGATATTTCTAAATCAGCATATGCGTAATAAATGCATCCCCTTTCATCTATACTTGGAGCAAGCTAATGTTGATTGCGTATTGATGTTTAGACATGCCATGTATCAGCGCAACAGACTGTTTTCTTAGTAACCAGGCATGCACTCAGACACATGGTTCTGTTTATGACAGAGCGAGATAAGTGTGGTCCAGGGGAGCCCAATAACGTTAACAGGGACAGTTGCAGTACACTTTATCAGTGCTTAGTTGGACTGTTCTTCATCTGAATTGCGTGCAGTGTTTGAATGTCTGTCTGTGACCCACAGAGACAGACCTGACGTTGGTCATTGGCGCCAATGACACGGTGAATTCGGCAGCACAAGAAGATCCCAACTCCATAATTGCTGGCATGCCTGTCCTGGAGGTGTGGAAGTCCAAGCAGGTGGGTCTCCGTTTTTTTTAATCCTCTTTCAAACTGTGAGCACATATCATTGCACGTATTGCTGCATGGCACAAAAAGTGACTGTCTGTCTTCCTGACTTTACTTCAGGTCATAGTGATGAAGCGTACCCTGGGCGTGGGCTATGCTGCAGTTGATAACCCCATTTTCTACAAGCCCAACACGTCCATGCTGCTGGGAGATGCCAAGAAAACCTGCGACAGCCTGCAGGCCAAGATCAGGGAGGCTTTTTACTAGTTATCCCTCATTAACTTACCATCGTCTTCATCTTCACTACATCTGTCCAATATGGACATGAAGAATACGTATCTGCAACTTTAAAATTTGACAGAGAAAAGATTTATTGGGTCTTCACAAATGTGATAATTATGTATTAATGTATCATAGGTTCCCAAGAGTCATTAAGATTTTCCTTGAAATTAAGGGACAAATGATTCAAATGCATGTACTAACTGATTTGTAAATAAAATTATGTAAATGTGATCAATTTAAGCTCCATTTCTTTATTTATTGTATTTAATATTTTAACTCATAGGCAGGTAGATCAAACTTTCTGTAATTAAAAGCCACACACAAAAAAATAGCGGACTGATAGACAAACAAGTCTTGGCGCAAGAGTCAGCTTCATTTAATTGAAAACACACAAAAACAAATCTATTAATTGTATGATAAACAGGTTTGACCTTTCGGAAATTATAGCTCTGTGCCTCAGAGACACACACACACACACACCCCACCTAATTTAAAGTGCCTCACAAGATTTTGTTTTTGCTTGCTTGTTATTACTGTTTGCAGCCGGTTTTGTTCAATTTTTGGATTGCCACTTGCAAGTCTTTGTTGCAGCTGTAGGATATTTATTCATGACTTTCTTGTTGTATTAACCACGCTCAATCATTTGTATTTTGATACACAAGGGTCACAGCATTCCTTTATAAAATAAAATCATTTAATAACAAAAAATAAACTGGACATGACAGATCTTGAAGATAAATTCACTCTTCAGCTGCAGTTTATAGCAGTCATCTCCTCACGGCATTCCTCAGCATTTTCCAGCAGAAACCTTGGCTTTGGTGATGAGTGAGTGCAAGTAGGAGTAGAAGAAGAGCAGGTTATCATATTCTCCATTGTATTTTTGAGCCAGGCAAAGCTCATGGTAGTCCTTAAGGAAGTAGTAAATGGCCTCAATCGTAGCCAGGTAGGTCTCTGGCTTGCCCTTCTGATGGCGCCAGAAACATGTTTTCCTCATCTTCAGCTCCACCTGGAGCAAAGCTGGAACACACACGACAGTCAGAATGCACACAGGAACACTGATGTAATGTTAAACAGTGTTGTGGGTGAAATAAGTTTGCCCCTTATAATGACAATCACTCAGTGCTCTTTGAAAAGCTGCATAAATACAATTTTTCATAATTACCTTGCAGTCTCTCATCTGTGATGATCCTGTTGGTCTGGTTCCATGTGCTGTCGATGAAGACCACCCTCTGGGGGGGATACACCCTTGACTCTAAGCTCTTAGCCTCATCTGGGGTCCCTGACCCCAGGTCTTTGGCAATGTGTGTGGCCCCAAGTGCTCCCTCGCTTCGGAGCCTCTTTGGGTCTGGCTCATCAGGGGAGTCATGTGACCTGCTGTCAGATCTGAGGGGCAAATGCTGCATCATGTCTTGCACTGTGACTGACCCGGGACCAGGGAACACCAACACCACCTGGAAAGAGCAGAGTCACAACATAGAGTCAGAGTGGAACAATAGCACAAAACTAAAAGGAGTACATTTTCTATAAGAAAATGCATATGCTTGCTTGTGCATTGTGGAAATTAATATATGCTCAGTTAAAAAAGCACTGACATTACATACAAGTATTAAGCACAGTATGAACAAAAAAAATGAAAATTTGAGAACACTGCTATGAAATAAAAAAATAGAGATAAACAGAGTTAAAAAATGTTAAATATAATGAAAACACACGGCTTGACTGCCGAAGACAAACATGAAAATAAAAATAAATGCTCCTACTAGCTCATTTTTAAAAAAATATAAATGCCACAATTATTCCTGAAAAAGTAGTACATGGACCAAAATGTAAGGCAAAACAGGCTGACTGTAAATTTTCATGCCATCTATGTAGGTAGATAATGCAAAAGAGGAATTTACATGAACAAGATACTAATTTAAGAATGGGAACAATATCAAAAACATGACTTCTTTAATTAAAATTAAAGTGAAGTGAATTGAGGTCCATTCACCACTATGTATGTCTTAGCTCTTGCTAGAGATATAGAGTGAACTGTTTTAAGTTGGAACTGAGCTTAAGTTAAAATTACTAAATAATTAGCCAAGAAGTTTGAGTGGAAGTGGTAGGAATAACAGGAGAATAAAGCGCATAACTTCACTAGAACATTTATAAACATTACAAGTTAGATTAACTGCATCATTTCAAGATGAGGAGTGACTAACTTTGTCCCTTTCAAATTCAGGTATGCAGGGGTAAGTGTATATCGTGACATCACTGGGAGCAAGGATCTTGGCGTGGATTGCAGTGCTCTTGCCATCTGTTTCATTGGGATGCTTAATGATGTCTATCTTCACAGGAAGCTAAGCACAAAATATAGAGATTCTGGTCAAGACATTTATTTTTTTTTTTTACAAGACATTCATCGCAAAGACACAATTTTCCAAGTTTTATGATTCATACATGGGAGACATGACTTCAAGTTTTCCACCATATAAAGACAGTACAATAACCGCTACTCCATGGCAGCATGCTTCTCTTAAAGGAACAATCAAGTGTGTCCTAACCTCTTACTGACCTTGATTGAGGGGATTTCCTGCTGGCTGACACCCACTAATGAGCAGCATGTGTAGCAAAAGAACATCCTTGATCCTCCACATTTAGAGCACTTCAACCTGCCCTTCTCCTGTGCTTTCTCTAGCACTGCGTGTGATGCCAATTTTAGACCTTGGAGAGGTTTCTCGGCAAGCTCATGGGTGTCCAATGAATCAGTGGGGACTGTTGTTTTGTCAAGGCAACTGGGATGGAGACGCTGGTCTTGATCCAGGCTACTCATGTCTTGCTCTTAAAATGTTGACTGTCTGATGCTGGAAGAACTTCGTCAAGTACGTGGGTCGAATATGAATAGCTGAAGGGGGATGACACAACAAATGAGACAAATATTAGCAGATACAAATGCCCGACATATAAATACCATGAGAGGGCTCAAATAGTCTGACAAATCAAACAGTCAAAGCTATAGTTTGTAAGAAGGGTGTGCTGCCCTTCCTCAAAACTCCGCTTCTTTCTTAAAGACAAATGAAATTACTTTAGACTGGAAATATCTGAGAAAACCTCGTGGCAGCATCATGGCACTAAACAACAATCAATCCCATGTCATGTTTACGTAGCATGTGCACTACTGGTGAGCAGTATTTTGTACCATCGCACTACAGAGCAGTTAATGTAAATCTGACGCGTTATATCAGTCCACAATTGACAAAAACAACAGACAAAATTCCCGTTTTATCGGCAATGATGCCTCTTTAGTAATATTGTTACTAGCGTGTGAATGAGAAAGGTGAGATTGAATGTGTTGTAAACACGAGTTTCCTCAAAATCAACATTTCGCAAGTATAATTCTCAAATTCTTATGAGAATAGCAGTGCACGACTTACCATCTTAAAAACTGCTTTCTAACGTTACGTGTTTCTGTATTATTCTCTCTCTTCACTTTAGCCCCATCTGACATAAGTTACGTTCCCTGGTAGCTAACGTTAGCATGCCATTTGCTCAATATCCAATAGCCTCGGCTAACGGCAGAAACAGGTGATATCCAAGACAGAAGTAAAACACTGACAACGTCGGCACAGTGAACTTTAGTATGTAGTTACATCTCCACTCGTTACTCACAACAAAACCACGGTAAAAGTCTTTAGTAAGTAGTTAGCAACATCCCAATCAGTAGTTCAGCGTGTGCTTCTTCTTCTACGCCGGAAGTACAGCTCCAAATCAAGGAAAGTGTAGTTACTTTACTTGTTGCTTAGCAACAACCGGCAACAGTTAACTCTAGCTGCCGGGCAGCAACATCTTTGACCACAAAGGCACGTCAGAAGTCAGTATGGCCGAGGCAGTAGATAATGAAGAGGAACTCATTGACAGTTATAAAAAATTTATAAAGCATCAAAGACTGGTAACGTTAAAATGCAAAATTTAAATTTAGGGCCATGGCAGAGACACTGCTATACTGACCATGGGTTAACCTAAACCATGAGCAAACATTTGCCAGTAAGCTAGCTAATAGCATTAGCGTTGTGTTAGTGAATACCCATAAATCAGACGTCGTTAGCTGATTTTTTTTAACAAGTAAAATGAAAGTTAAAAAATATTTAAAGTTAAAGTTAAAATGTGTTAAGACTAACGTTATAGCTAATGTAATGAAGATGGGTAACGGTAGGAAAATAAATTTGGCTGGTAACATTAACGCCGACTCTGATATCTTTATCTGGGCAGAAGGCTGTTGGGTGAGTCAAATCTGGTTAAATTAGCGACCAAAAACCCATTTTAGGCAGTCCAAAACCGCATTTTCTTTACTCCCATACTTTATAGGAATATTTATTAATGTAAAAATATCAATTAGAGAGAAATTGCCATTAATAATAAAGTTGTTTGAAGTTGCTTTAATTCTAAAAAAAAAATGATATGCCGTTTGTCATGTAACTGAAAAAAATTAAAGGTAAGATATTTGGTCTGACAATATGTTTTAATTAAAAAAAATCACAGACGTAAAAGGATACAAATTGACCCTCAACTGTCTGCATGTCTGCAATTTACTCCTGTGGGTTCCTGTGGTCTTATTCATCTACGAGGATCTAAAAACAACTATCCATGCAATATTCAACATAAAACCAATTTTTGTACATTTTATGCTGCTCTGTTGTTTAGTGGAAGTTTACCTCTCACTTTGGATAAACCTGTTTTTTTCTACCAAGAGCAGATAGTTTCTGTTTCAAGAAAGTCATGAAAGTCATGATGTGATGTGGCTACTTCCTGAACATTTTTATTGAAAATTAAACTTTGGGTTGATTGTAGACCTCACAGCAGCCATTTTGACATGAAATAGTAGGCCAAGCACAGGTGTTACTAATGACACTAATTAAGGTTCTGTTCCATTTAGGTCTAACGGAGCCAGGGTCCTATTGTTCATGCTGGCTCACTGGAAAGACTCTCATACACTTAATAATAGAGACTTAATTAGTGTCATTAGTAACACCTGTGTTTGCCCTACTATTTCATGTTCAAATGACTGCTGTGAAAAAGGTCTATACTACAGTCTCAAGACTCATTTTGCAGAAAAATTATGATTGCTGGATGTTACCTCTGATTTATCTTGCTGTCTTTTTCACTGCTTATATAAGTTTATAATGTTAAACTTTTCTGCTTTCAGGCTGAATGGCCCGTGACCTATGAGGGAAATCTAACAGAGCTGCCATCAGACTTTGCTGGTTGCAAATCATCAGAGGACATACTTGACTATTTGAAGAGGAAAGTGCCTTTTCCAGTGGATGCTACTCTCTCCATTTACACAAGTCTTGATGAGCTGTTGTCAAAGCTGGAAAAACATACATCCATACTTTCACAAGCACAAACCAGAGAGAAAGCTCACGATTTTGACACCAGAAAGTGTAAGTAAACAATTGGTGACTCTGAGGCTCATACGGCAAATAGAAAATTATGCTATCTCATTGGCTGTGACCTGGTAATTAATTTGAATAATATGTATCTCATGTTTCAGTTGATGAACTAGTGGATAAAACAAATAAAAAATGATCACACAAAAGGTAGGTAAAATCAGCCTGGTCTGGGCATTCTCCCCATTATACATAATTGTATATGCTATAACTGATATATGCTATATTGCCATTAAAATATATGCTATATTACCATTATCGAATGTTTGATTTACAGGGTGAGAAAGTACACAAGCCACAGAAATTATGTATGGAGGTTGGTGTGATGATGAAAGATATAATGAGTAATCAAAAATAAATAAATAATTTAGAATTTAACCATTATGACATTTTCCCCTAGGATTACAGCTATCCAGGATTTATTGAAGTACAAAGTTGTGACATTCCTGGGCTTCCCAGCCTTTTTCAACATTTGCAGAGTGTCTCAGATGCCCAGCACTTCAGTGTATGTACATTAATGATCATGTTATGTTAATTGGTTGAGCAATCACTCAATCACTCTCATTTTGTAATCCTCATTGATCAAATTTTGTGGTTTACCAGGTTTTCTAAGTTCAGTCAGACAAAACATATAGTGTTAACAAAGTAGCCTGTAGTATTGCCTAAATAAAGATGATTCTTTTTCACTGTAGTATTCTAATTAATTTTTCAAAGGCCTGTTTGTTACCTAGCTGTTACCTGTTTGTTATCAGCTGCTTGTAACATAATATCCTGTTTTCAAGAAGACAGTGTTTCCTAAATGTAAAGCTTTGGAAGGCAGCAGAGCAGCACTGATTTGTTCAGTGCTGTTTCCTTCTGTTACGATGGACCCCTTTGGGACGCTCTGCAAACAATCATTCTAATCTGAGAAGCAGGCACCCATTAAAGTCCTGCTGTATTAACAAAGTCCAAGTTTCACAGATGACATTTCTCAAATATTGGCTCAACCAAACAAAAAGGGGTGAATTAGGGCAAACTGGTGTAAAATACTAATAAGCAACCGTCTTGTTCAAAGCCATATGTGTTTGGTATGATGTGAAACAGACATGTTATGTCAAATTTCAAAGATACCTAAGCTGTCACACTTTTTGTGAAGCAGAGAATCGCATGCAGACTTGCACGGCAAACAGATGTGCAACAAATGTATGTGTTATGGGATACCAAACATACATATGAGCAATCTGCAATATGTATACTGTGTGCCAGGTTGCCTTGGAAGTCATGGCACTGAAACACAATTGATCAACATCAGTTATATTGATCACACTCTTGCGTATCCTCCCTGCAGGCTGGGTTTCTCAAGATGTGGAAACCCTTCTTTTTGTCCTCTCTCTGTGTGGCCATGTTTAAAGACACCTTCTGGTGGTTCTTCCTACGCTGCTTTAAGGTGAATTTCAACAAAACACCCATACATCTTTTGGATATGTAGCTCTTATTTCTATACTCAGGATTTCCTGAGTGTGTCCTGCACTCCACGGAAATGTACAGGCCATGTATTGTAGTGCAATTAACAAACAAAAATAATTGGCATTAAATTGACAAGTGGCTAAGTACAAACAGTGTGGGCTTCTGGCTTTAGTCCCTAAGAATCAATATCTGGATAATCTAATCAATATCAGGGCTAAGATCCATCCATCAGACTGTTTCATAATTTAGCCTAATTTCGTGATTGAAACTGATCTCTCTCTTTTCTCTTAAGTGTAATGTCGAGGAAGAGGAAAACAAACTGTTTGACCGCATTTCAACAGTGTTTGTTTCACTGCTGATGACAATCCAGGTGGATTTAAAATACAAACTGTTAGAGGTACATTATTTTAATATGGGTTTCTGAAGTCACATGCTCAAAATATAGCCAGTCTTCAAAATATTTCAATTGTTTTTTTCAGGTGTATCCAGACTGTTTGGCACAAGCGGTCTACACAGCTTTTTATGGAGCATTCCCTGAGTCAAAGAAGCGACTGGATGAGGACTTTAAGAGATACCTGGCAGACAAGATTGCCTTCTGGATGTCAGGTAACCACATACTGATTATGCATATCTGCAGTGTATCTGAGAGAGATGGTGATTTCTATGACATGTGGTAAGCATGAAGTTTGGATGATTGCGAGGTTTGCTTTCCAGGTACGAAGCCCAAACTGTTGTCTTGGCAGAGTTGGAACTTGAGTTGGCTGGTTACAGCAGCAGTGGGAGGTGAGGACGATGGGAAGGATTCTGATCATGGTAAGCAAAGGGTGTTCAAAGGGTGTGTTTGCATGCATATGTGCATCCATGTGAACATGCATACAGTATATGCCTGTTGTCTGTAGAGGTAATACGAGTCCCAGTTGCCACAAGGAGCACACTGCATGCTGCTTGTTAAAAAGACATGGCCCTCACCCATGCCAAAGCACTTTTAAACACAAGCTCAATGCCCTGCGCTCACTGGTGCTGAAGGAAGACAATTCATCACAGGTTAGAGACTAGGTGGGAAAGATATTGACAGTTCAGGACCAACAAGGAGGGAGTCATTATCAAGTTTGAAGATGAAAGGTGGTTGGCTTGACTTCTCTGCATGACATAATGGAACATCTCAATGCTATGAATGTAAAACTCAATGAGAACTGAGATATGAACAGATGACTAAGAATATGCCTGCATCATGCACCGAAAACAACAAAAACAAGTATTTATTATAGAGCCAAATGTAACAGGTGAAACTTTCTTAATTTCCAACTTATCAGTCAGTGGTAAATGGAGTGGGATACATATATGTGTTGAACACATGCAAAGCAGAATTTAGCCAACCTACTGATTTTGAGGCTCAGTAATCCAGTTTTGACATTACAAATCCATTTGCAGCTGATGTGCAGAGTGTACCTGAATACTGGCATTTAACACAGAATGAATTTCAGTGAGATTGTTTGCCTGTTTCATGTCGGATTTAGCACAACTGCTCCACCCTCAGGCCGCCTGGCTGCGAGCACCTATTTGTGTGAACATTTTTTTTCCATGGTGATGATCAACAAATCATCCCACAAGACTTACCAGATACACACATTTTCTCCATTCTGAGTGTGGCCACAGCTCAGGAGTTTACTCCAAGAATTGATTGCATCAAAGTGGTGTCCGATGGTATTTGATCACTAATTTTCCATTCACAACCACTGATGTGTCATAACTCGAAATGGAAGACAGACAGTTGTGTTGTTTGGAATCCAGTGTGGTTTCTGAGTTTAGTTGAGTGTACCTTAATGAGCCACCAATATCATTTATCCTTTGGGCCACAGTTTGATGGTGTGTTCGGCAGTCACGGAGCCACTGAGTGATCTTTCAGGTCTGTGTTCTTTAAGATGTTTGTTTAATACTTTTGTTTTGTTCTTTTTATTTTACAGAATGTTCTGAAAAAAGTGTTAAACCAAAGTAATATAGCTGAGGACATGTTTTCTGGCTCTCACAGTTGTCAGCTGTGGGATTGCAC
>OMKZ01033825.1:7052-24057 GCA_900302535.1 Neoniphon sammara | reverse complement strand
ATACATCTATATATTCTGCAGTTAGTAGGGAAGACACCTGCATGTGCTCGTACTTTGTATGCATCTGGGTATATATTTAAAGTTAATACATGCGCTTGTGTGTGTATATACTTAGTGAGTCTCTCTCTCTCTCTCTCTCTCTCTCTCCCGTGTGTGTGTGTGTCTGGGAATATTCTGCTCCCATACACACTCACTCATGCACAACATTGTTTCTGCTTGCTTAGCCATCTCATTTATTTTTGTCCTCCTTTATCTGTGTGTGTATGTTTGCATTTATTTATTTAGTGAGCCTGGCAAGTCATGGATAATAGGCTTTGTTTAAAGGAACACACTGAGTTCTTGGGAGATTGGCCTGTTGGTCAACTTACCTATTAAGTGATGAGAACCTAGACACTAAAATCATCCTTGTGTCCCCAGCACATGGTCTGCTCAAATGCTCCATACTGACACATAAACAGACACCAATGTTGAGTGACTGTAGATGACTGAGGTCTGAATATTAAAATGCAGTATGGATACGCTATCAGATAATGAACAATGTGACTGCACACTTGCATTTACACCTGATATTTATATACATTCTCCTTGTCTGCATCTGTGTGCTTTGTGATTTGATGTGATTTTTTTGCACACACTTTGGCATGTAGTTGGGAAAGTGGCAAGTCTGTGTGTTGTGAACAAAAACACACACAGCAGGTGTGGAGTCACCAGAGGTGTTGTCACTGCCTTTTAGGGGGCCGTCATCTACAAGTCTGTGGTAGAAGATGCAGTGAAGTTTCTTTCTTGCGAATGAATACTTTCTCAGTAGCGCTAACACACTGTACTGACTGCATTTACACCTGTCTGACCTCTCCGTCATAATTCATGCCAGCTACTCCCCTGGAGGTTCATAGGTGTGATATGGGTCTATCTCTCTTTATACGTAGGAGACAACAACGCGTCAGACTCCATGCTGTATATGTCAGTTTGTTGCCTTGCTCATTATATTTCATAGAAGAGGATGTCTACTGGTAAAAGACCCTGGTACAAGACTGATTGCCCAGGTCCCAAAGGTGGAGGGGCCTTCCTAAGATCTGAAACTGAAATGCTTATTTTGTATTACAGTTTTCAGTTTTATTTAAAGTAGACTAATTTAGTATGGATATTTGGATATTTAGCTAAATAAATCAGATAACAAACTGACTGTCCATGAAATAAGAATGGGCCCTTAGATCCTGCTTGCTCCCTGTTTTCCAAAACTGGTCTTGACAGGAGCTTACTACAACCAAAAAAAAAAAAAAAAAAAAAAAATTCTTCTAATCTAATCTCTAATTCTAAGTCTAACTTCTTCCTATCAACTGTTGCTCCAACCAGAGCTTTCCAGTTAAGAACTAACATGTCCACATGTGACTTTTTGAAGATGAACAAGAAAAAAAAGGTGGTGGTGGGGCCCCAAAAAAAATGGCCTCTGCATGGGCCCCAGAAATTTGTGGAACGCCCCTGTTGCCTACTATTCCCTCATCTTCCTCTGCCTCAGTACACCGCAGGTAGTGGCAGTGGGCAACACAAATCAATTTTAAAGGTTGACATTTTAATGAAGTTCTGCATAAGTTCAATCAGGAAGCTACGCCTTTTGGTTCTACTTCATTCAGAAATTATTCTTCCGCCTTCTGTTTCACAATCAGTTTGAATTTCAATAAGGCAGCATGCTTTGGCTCACATCATCCAATCGACTCAGCTTACATTTTACACACCTTTTCTCTCTCACCCACATGGGAACCAATCACAAATCGATGCAGTCACTGTTTCCACAATCAGCTGTTGCCATATCTCACTGTCATTCCAGCTGTCGACGCTGATCTGTGCCCCTCATCATCAAGGCTTCATTTGGATATCCAGCACAGAGGGGTTTATTGTTTCTGGCCCATAATGAGTTGCTTCTACCCATAATCTGGCATAAACAATATTTCAAGCTAATGCCAAAGTTTGATCAATGTTTGATTCAATAAAGCTTAGAATTCCTAAACCTCGTCTCTCTTGATTGAACTGAAATAAAAGCGGCTCAGTGGATCATATACTGTAAATTTTCCAGTGTGCTACATTTACTACACTGCACAATCCTTAGGGTGAAGATGAAAAATTAATTTTATATTTTTGGCATTACACAAAACATACAATATTTTTGTAGCAAATTAAGCCCATTAGCAAGTTTATCAAAGAGCTCATCAGCTATAAATAAGTCCATTAGATCCATTTGAAAATCGTTTAAAGAAGGAATAATCAATGAATAATATGGTCGGATGTTTTAAATCCCATCCTTGGGCAAGTTCCAAGTCCCTCTCACTGCAGGTGTTGCCAGATTTCACAGCATCTGGGCACGGGTTTGACATTAAATCCAATGACATTAAAGACAATGCGGGAACTTTACGCTGGCATTCTGGAAGAAAATAACCACCATGACAGCTTAGCTGGAAAAGGTCAGAATAGAAATGATTGGTCACTGATCACAGAGGTCCTCAGGCAACTTTTAACTGTCAATTGTTAATAAGTGCATCGTAACGGTGCCATTTGGCATTTGCAATCAAGGCAGCTACTGCCAATTACTTGATGGTTGTTACTTTTGATTGGTGAGGGAGTGTCAGCCACTTCTCTAGACAGATCATTACTTTTACCAGAGGGAGGAAGAAATAAATTACAATTACTGTTGTAAATGTGTGAAACTTTGATATTTCTCACAAAGTACAGATTTTGTAGGGTCTATGAGTATTGTACCATCAAATTGGCTAATTTAATGTAAGTTTTATGTAAGTGAGGAAAATACAGAAAAGGGACTGATTGAATATGTTTGTGAATAAATGGGGGATGGACTGTGAGAAACTCTGTGAAGCATAAAATGTTGATTGCTTTTTTATTTGTTGGTTTTTATTATTAATAATAAAATGTTTTTCTTTTCTTTTCTCTTTTCCAAGTAAATTAAACCATTTTAAACTTTGTCCTCTTGTCCTTTTTGCACTGCATTTGATAAATTATTTGTCTTTTTGTTTTGTTTCATTTTTTTGTTTGTTTGTTTTTGTTTGTCTTTTTTTTTTTTGTTTTGTTTTGTTTTGTTTTTTTTAAATAACTCATTAACTTTAGTCTGAGTCCATGTTCTCTATAAGCCAGTGGTGTCTAGTGCTGCCATGGAAGAATTTGCAGGTTTGTATTCCAAACAAAGACTACACCAGCTGATTTTACTAATCAGGTCCTCCCTCTCTGGTTGGTGGTATGCTAATCAGTGCAACCAGCTGCTTAAGTGTTTGGAGTGAAAACCTGCACTCTCTTCCATGGCACGGGAATGGATACCACTGGCTGAGAGGGAACATCACTCTGACTATGTTTTAAGGGTACGTTTGCAATAATAATCTTACCAATTCTGAGGAACAATTTCATCAAGGTAACAGCACTTCTACATGAGTAAAATATGTTGGCACTCTTTCCAACCCCGCTTATACCAATAGATATGTTCACAAAAGCGTACGTAAACATGAACCTTTACTTAGGCCTACATTGTTTTGCTTACTGGGATTTTCTTAACCACACAAGTCTGTAGGCAGTTTAATTATAAACAAACAAACAAGTAAATAAATAAATAAAACAGTGGGATTTCCCACTGTTAGTTCATCAGCTGCTATACAAAATATAAAGTAAGATGCATAATCGTTTGAACAGAACTATAATTCAAACTAAACAGTAATGGCAACTCGGTGGTGGGATGAACTTGCATCTTACTGCCTCATTCTGACACAGATGTCAACAAACTGAAATTACTCCTACATTATGAGCCACTCTCTCTTTCTGAGCCTGAACTTTAACCTTCACAAATACCAAGGAGAAATCTAAAAACTCTCCCTGCAAATCTGTAGCATCTGCTGTATCAACAAACCAGATAACTAACTGTCAACTGGATCTTATATTTCGCTGCCCCTCCCTCTCCCTGCCTCGCTCCGTCCCTCCACGCGGACTCCATTCTCCCCGTTGACTGGCCAAGATAAGACATCAGCTGCGAGTCATCAGGCACACAAAGGGCCTGCAGCACGTGGCTCTGCCTCGTCTTGACTCGCCTCACAGCTAGGCACACATCTCTTCATCCCTGTAGCAATCGATGACACCCTGGTCACCTCTTCTCCCCATCTCTCTCTCTCTCTCTCTCTCCCCTTATCTCTTCTCTTAATGTGTGTTCCCTTGGCATGTGTGTTCCCACTCGTGACTCACTGTTGTACTTGACTGTGCCTGTATACAGACATATGAATGAACGCACATGAGCTCAAACACTCCCAATGCCCCCCACACACATACACATATATACCATAGAAAGCCCATACACAAAAAATGTTTTGAAATCTAATCATTTTTTAAGAACTCCAGGATTTTCATGTTTACCATACTCCTTACGATGTTTCCATAAGAGATGAAATCACTTAGGAGAATGTTTATGAAGCACTCTGCTTGTCGTTTCATTCTCCTACATCTCCCCCACATTAGCTTTCTTGCCAAAAATTTCCACAGAGGCACGAAAAAGTGAGAATCCTGTTGGTACAGAAGAGTTTATGGAATCATACCAGCAGTAAAATCACTGATGGAAAATATTAAGTAAGAGCAAAATGTCTATTAAAATTGATAAGGATACAGGGACTTGTCTTGCAGTAAATCTCACCAGACAGGCTTATTTGCAAAGCCACTGCAATTAGTTACCTTGATGTGTCGCTAATAAAACTTCTGTGATGAGGGGTAGGACTGTGCAAGTTGCTTTGAAAGGTGCAGGCTCAGAGGATGAACGGCTGTGTGTATAATAGGACTTGTCAAACTCTTACAATGCACCAGAAGGATCACAAGCACTCTGAGCTAAAAATAGCCACCACAGTGGTAATGAAATTAAAACTGTTCTGCTTCTACCCTCTGATTAGAAACAAGCCGACTGTTACAAATAGCAATTTAAAACCTCCCACATGAGAGAGACCATTTCGGTTCAAGTGTGTGTTGTATGTGTGTGGGAGGGGTGTGTTTGTGTGTGTGTATGTTGAGGGAGAGAGGGGGAGGGGGGCGGGGTGAACACGTGTGTATGTGTGTACATGTGTTTGAGTGTGCCACTGTTTGGGCGCCAACACCTAAAATGAGACTAAGTGTAAATGTGTGACTGGGTGCAAGTAGCTGGATCCAACAAAGGTGGCCCCTGGACAGAGTGTGAGTGAGTGTAAGAGCTAGAATAAAGGAGAATAACAAATCCAGCATGTCAGCCTGACTGCCAGTGCTGTGATTGGACTAATGCTCTGAGGTTTTCCAAAGCAGCCTCTGTCTGTGCACATCAGCTGCAGTATGTCAAACCCTATCAGAAATACCACTCTATACAGCACAGCACAGCTCAGCACAATCCAGCACCACAGCACAAACAACAAAGATCAAGAGCCACACAGTGCCTCAGTGTGACACTTTTAAAGACTGGTGAAGACACCCATTCGCACACATGATACACAGACAGACACACACAGTCAGACCAACACGCATGCATGGATGTACACATGCATGCTCACACACATGCTTGTGTACATGTATTCAGGTCTCGTTATAATCATAAGCACAAAGACACTGACTTGTAGATGCACAACGTCTTTGTTTTCTCAGCCATCAATTCAAAGTGAGGGTGTCAGTCATTTTCTGAGGATGTTTAATAATAAACTGCGTTGCCTACAACATAATAAGGGGGTACCTGCTGTTGTTAACACAGCTGCACACACCTGCTCTTGTTGGGAGCAACTGGGTAGTCACATTATTTCCTTTGTTTTTATCATCTAATGGCACAATTGTGTGGCACGGAGCACAGCTCCCCAGAGCCTAGGTAATGGTGGGGAGATGCCACCCTCTTTCCAAAGCAAGCCATGTTTACACTTATGCAGAATGACAAGCACATGCAGAGAAACTGACAATGTGCAAGTGTAAATTAGGTCCCCAGTCTGCTCTGCATTAATTATGAATTGAGTATAATTGCGGTGGGATTTTCTAAAGTCAATTCATTTGGACTGACTGTAATATGAATATATTCCTAGCAAACAAGCTGCAAGTCTTAAAGGGCTTAAGAGGATGAGCTCATACACAGGCAGTAGTTCTGCCGTAGCCAGTCAACAACATTAAAACAAGGTGAACAAGAATTTGTTGTTGTTTTGAAAAGTGTTTTTGTTCAATGTATTTTGCAATTTGACTGTTGGAAATTAGTTATTCCTTGACAAGAGTTTGCCTAAGTATCTAATTTTTATTTTATCTATCTATCTATCTATCTATCAATTCTGTGTAGAGCGATATAATATAATATGATATAATAATCACTGAAGACAGTTGACAAAGCGCTCAGTCTTTGTGCTCCTCTCAACAGTGCAATCATTCAGCAATGGCAAACATTGAGTAATAAGGTAAGAAGCACATCATTTTAGTCGATTTGCCAAAGGCCACCACTAAACAACCTTAAGTTTTTAATAATGACAAAATTAGAAGCGCTAGTGTTGCTGAACTCTTCTGATCTCAAAAGTTATTATATTAGCTTGTGAAGTCAGCTCTAAAATAGGAATTCAGCAACAACATGGAGGAGTTCCTGAACCTAAAGAACTAAAGGACACCAATGTCTTTTCTTTATTATAGCTGACAAAGAGAGTCTTAAATTAGAGCTTGCCATGCACCAAATGCTGGTAAAATATCACTTTGGCACATAAAATAATTAGGTTCACCTGCCATATTGGTTGATAATTGAGTTCTGTTATGCTGAGCTCTGCTGTATGTCCTGATGAATTACAGACATGTTTCATTGTGATTAAGTGGGCAAATTTGAATCTTTAACAGTGCATGATTCTGTACATGAAATAGCATTAAAAGTGGGAAGATTGCCAAATTTTCCTGACAAAATTATTCATCTGGTGAAAATGTTTCTTGGGAGGTAATCTTTTTCTTTGTTTGTTTGCTTGTTTGTTTGTTTTTTGTTTGTTTACCAGCCAGCCCTTGGCTACAGAGCCCCTGAAGGGACATAAAAGTAGATGGGGGAGGAGGAAAAAGGTAAAAATAACTTTTGCATTCTCTCCCAAAACTTTAGCATTCTTTTGAAAAATATTTGGATTCTCAGGAGAATTTTAGGGCTGGGACGTCAAAGGTCATAGTACATCTGGCTTATTGCTTAATGCGCGTCATTTAGTAAACAACAATATTGAACCCTTCATTCATTCAGAAGTAATTATGTTAAGTTATTCAACGCACTAGTTCACTAACGTTACAACTATTAACATCTCTCCTACAGTTACCCTGTCTGTTTGTTAGCATACTAACACAAAAAAACCTAACCTAGCCCCCCCACCCCCTATGTTTTTGTTTGTTTGTTTGTTTGTTTAATGACAAAAGTTTCTTAGGCGAAGGCACAAGCTTTGCAAGAGAATGCAATGTATTTTCTTCCTTCTATTTTTTTTCTGCCCCCATCTATTTTGGTCCTCCCCCTTGTCCCTTTAGGGGCTCCATGCTTGGCAGCTCAGCCAACAAGTTTATTTCAGAAACTGCCAAATTATGAAATTATCAGTTGGTAAACAAATTCAGCTTGTAGTTAAACAAGCCTAACAGTCATAGTGGGCTTTTATAATGAAACACAAATCACTGGATTTTCTCTGTCAAAGCCGTCTCTGACAATGCCCCTCTTCATACTTCTCCAAGCAGATAAGTGACTAAAGCTATGAAAGTTCTCAGGACTTCTGCAAGTGGGAAACAAAAATGCTAATTACAACTGTCACCCACTAACACAATAACTAGCACAGTGCAAAAACAAGTGCAACTGTCCCTGCCTGCACAAGGTGTTTACTGATATGAAATAGGCAAAGAAAATTCATTTGAATTGTGAACCTGCAAAGATAAGGCCAACCAAGGTAATGGCTGCCACAGCCAAAGCCTTTTAACACCATTCCTGCTAGGGTTCTCTGGAGGATGAACCATTAACCATACCGATTGTTAAGTAAATTAAATTAATATTTGAGTTTTGTAGACGGTGTCCACAATGTTTTTCATGTCATCTGTCATCTTGCTATCGGTGTAAAATGAATTGTCATTCCAACTATTGTACCAATGTCCCATTTAGCTTTGCCAAGAAATTTTACTGTCTCTATAGAAACTGCACATGCATTATCATGGATGAGCATTAGGCTACTCAGGTACACCAGAGACAAGATTTTTTTTTTTGGTACTTAGGAAGGAGCACCTCAATAAGAGCTTAGCTGTGTGTGTTTATCAGTGCTGACAGAGTCTGTGGGTACATCTGTGAGGATGTACACTCAGGATTGGCCCCAATGAGACACTAGGATGTGTTGACATGCAAATGAACATGAGCATGAACATGCAAGCCTGTGTATATATAAGCTTATATATAAGTTGTTCTATGCCAGTAAGGCCTATCTCCCAACCACCTAAAGAGCACAAGCACACTTTTTTAATTAATGGACTTGCAAGAGCATAAATTACAGTTAAAGTACAATGCAAATATTCTGTAAAATATAATTAAATATCAGACATGAGTGCACAAAGGGTACTTTTTTTCAACCAGTAATTACAAATTAATGCACTTAAGACCATTTTGTTGTCAATTTTGGTCCACAGCCAAAACATCCCAAAGAAAAAACTGTAATGTTTAACTGCAATTCAAAATTGACAACTATGGCTATGACTGGGTCATAATTCAACACTAAAAAGTTAGATAAGTTTAGTCTTAATCTACTTCCCATACGAGCAAGCTATGTCTTATGACATCTACTCTTTTAAATTGAGCGCACAATCAGCAAGTAAATAAATACCTGACTGAACCTTTTCTTGAGATGATGAAAAAGTTATAGATCAGAAAAAAATATTTTTGTGTCTGCTGTTTTTGCAGGAATGCAAACCTTAAAGCCACTATAGGGAACTTCCATTTTGTGTTGATTTTAGTGGCCCCTGTGGACAAAAGTGGCAGTGTTTCCTGGGAATGAAGACTGCATTTCCCATGAGCACCACATGCTCCGTTATAAAGGTCTTTGCTAGCACATGCATTTGTTTTGGAAGTGAGTGACAGAAATAGGCAACTTATTTCTAATACTATTTTTCTTTTTTAAACACAGCTGTTTGCAGGATTCATAGTGATAAGGTAATGTATCTATTTGTGGCTGTGTAAGATTAATAATTGCAATATGACAATGGTGAAACAAAGGAATCTTTGTTTTAGTACCGTTCATACACCTAGGTTACATGTTAGGCTGCATTCACCACCAAATCCAGCAATGAAGAGAAATGTCCTTCCCTTGTCTTTGTACATCTTTGTACTCCCTCATGCTATAATGCTACATGTAATATAAACATCATCTCTGCCAGTCTGCGTGCCGTAAATCATTTTGTGTGATTTTGCGGGGAATTCGACCCAGTAGCAGGCATTTAGAATAACAATATACTGTAGAAATAGCCAGTATTCTCTCTGATGGTCTTGTTTGCTTATATAGGTCATAGAGAGGCATCAGTATTAAATTGAGACTGTTTCATAACCAGTTAAAAACTCCATGTAGCTGCTTTAAGTACATCTTTACATTTTCACAGGTCTACAATGTATCATGCCTTGAATTAGCTTTGTAAAACCTCTTTTCATGAGAGCTACTTTCTCCTGGGGTTAAAAAAAAAAAAAAAAAAAAAAAAAAAAAAGAATAACCAGCACCAGTCAAGCAAATTAAGTGAAAAGGCACTATTCACACTGAGAATTAAAGCACCACAACAGTGTTTATGCATGTTTTAGCCCATCTACTACACTGCATGTATACCTTAAAATACTACTGAACATTTTTCAAAGCATATTGTACTTTTTATTATTTTTTTCTTTTTTTAGATTTTTATGTCCTCAATGTCTTTCTTTATTTCTTCTTTATTTATATTGTCTGTTCATTTATTTATTTTTACATTCAAGTGATTGTTATACCTTAAAATCCTCTGCTGTTCCACGTACCCAGATTTAGAAGAGTAATCTTCTCTTTAGGAACTATTTTCTGGCGGAGATGTACATTCCGTTGCCTTCGTTTCTGAATGCAGCAGAAAGGAGTGGTGCTTTCATGTACTGCTGATAAATCAGAAAAAATAAATGTACTACTTCACAGTACATCAAACCATCAGGATTTTTTTTTTTTTTAACGCCAGAAGCAGCCGAATCCAAATCATTTTTTCACGGTGTCCACGTTTGCTTATTGTTTGTCATCTGAGTTTGATTTTTCGACCAATTAGTGTGGAATGTAATGCTGTTTGGCACCTAACTTTGATGTCACAGCTTCCTGTCAGTATACAAACATACCAGAAGATGGTAGACATCATGTCTTTGCAAGTTGAGTTTTGTACTGTACAGAAATTAATCCAAAGCCTATAGCTAAAACACATTCAAATATAAAACAAAATGTTATGCATTGGAAAATGGTAGGTAGTAATGTAAAGTGTATAGGAATTTTAGTAAATGGCCGAAAACATGCGCAAACACAATATGGTACTATAAATAAGCACAAAATTATAGTTATGTCATATTCATAATTGGAATACTTTCTGTCTCTTTTGGTAATACACTGTACACATTAGCAACCCTGTACATATATTAGGGTGGTCAGTTGATTAAAATTTTTTACATTAATTACATGATTTCCTGATTAATTAATCAAATGAATCATAATCAATCGCATATATCAACAACAATTGCTCAGAAAAGCCCCCAAATAAACTCAAAAACTCAACTCAAAAACATTACATAATTGTGGCTATGAGTAAAGTGTTGATTAGATATATCAAAAAGTAGCATTAGAGATCAATAAATTGTTTTATTTCCAAATATAGACTTAAATCTGACTGTTGGAAACGAATGTAAACATACTGGGCAGTGATAATCTATATCTTGAATGAACTGTTGTGATAGTGAATTTCTAAATGAAGACTTAGTGATGTTGTAAAAAATTGTGAAATGAGGTGATTTACAGTAGGCCTGTGG
The DNA here is from genome assembly GCA_900302535.1 of Neoniphon sammara. Lineage (NCBI taxonomy): Eukaryota > Metazoa > Chordata > Actinopteri > Holocentriformes > Holocentridae > Neoniphon > Neoniphon sammara. The sequence goes on along the minus strand of OMKZ01033825.1, from coordinate 13,049 downwards.
TGTTATAGTGCTTTTTATGATGATCTAATCATGGAGACATTATGCATGCTATTAACCCACGCACTACGCTACATGTTTGTCTGGCCCGTGGCGATGTGCTTATTTAGCACCATGGACAGTGTCATGAAAATTGCCTGTATAATACTATATGATATTGCCAAAGTCTGCAAAATGCAGTGAGGATTCCCTCTATTTACTTTACTTTCCTGTCTTTTCTATATATAATTAGCCTTTTTTCAAACTGCAACATCAGACAGCCATTTAAAGCAAATTATATAGCATGATTTTATTTGTTCTCTGTCTGATCTAAAACATGCTACATAAAAGCTGTTTAAAAATAAAACAGTCAAATAATTCCAACGATTGCCACCCCAATTTGCTAAAATACAATATACACTGTGATTTAAACAGGTTAGACAGATTAAACAGGATGTGCCAGCTACTGTTGCAGTCTTCATCCAAAATAAACCAAATATAAAAACTGGATTTTATTAGAGCTCTTTGACCAATTATATGCATGCAGCCTTTACCAGAACAACCTACCAGTGGTGTATTTCAATCACAAGTTATATTTGATATGTTTTTTGTTTGTTTGTTTCTTTGTTTCTTTGCTAAGGCAGAAACAAACGCATTTTTAACAGATCTATATCTGGCATTTTCTCCACAAGCTATGGAGAGCACAATAATGAAATATTAATTTCAAAATATGTAGGAAATGTTTCTAATGATATAAGCTAACTTATTCAGTAAAAGCGAATTTACAAGACACATACTGCTATTATGTCTTGCAAATTCGCTATTTGATGTTTGAAGGCTAAAAAGTCAAGATTGAACCAAAAACAAAAGGTAAATCACCCAGATATGCTAATTCTAGCTAACTCCCAGGCTAGCCAGCTGCTGCATAGCTTGCAAAGGACAGCAAGTGAGAGCCAAGTCTTTTGGGGGGGAGGAGTGTACCTCAGGAGGGTCTTTAAACAGCAACAACACAGCCTTGGCCAACTCATATGTTTTTGAATGTAGAAATCTCCAGAGAGGATACACCATGAGTTGTTTGTCTCACTCACTACCAATAAGCAACCCGTGCTGATATTTACTGGTCATATTATTCTACAGCAAAGCAGAAATAGTCCTCATTGCACCTTTAATTTATGCCATATATTTCCAGTCTGTTCTCTTATATTTAACTGTTAAAAAGTGTTCATTTGTTGAGTGACTGCTGCACTCAGCCTGCTCAGTCTGTTATTCTATAATCTATCAAACTTACTCAAAATAAAGTGTTGCACTTACTTTTTCATTTTGCTTCATCTTTACATGTGTATACTGTATATTTTAAATAAATGTGTGAATCACAAATGAGGTATATCATTAGTCTGGTGTATTATTGCAAATTTCAGAGCTCAAAAGTATCTGTAAGTGCACTTTTCCCCCATTTCAAACTAATGTCTATGAACAATCCATCATATGTGGGCCTCAATTCCTTTCACTGTCTCTCAATATTTATTGTTGAACGTTAGTTATTATGCAGAGGTATTATTTTGCAGGGGCTTATTTTGAGGGATTTGCACAGAATTATTTTGCAGGATTCTAACATTATGATGCCGAAAATAATTACACTCAGTATTGAGCAGTCTATTTTGAAGTGGGATTTTTTTTGACATAGAAAATTATTTAGTATTCACTTGATAATTGGTCACAGTAATGAGAGCGATTTGGTAGTGTGATTGGATGACTACTGAACGTGATGAGTATATTTTCACCCCAGTGCATTTTTTATGCTATTTTCTCAAACTCATCCCACGATCAACTGGCAAGTACGCTGTGATCGAATGGGATATGCCAAAGCCTGACGTGAAGCCGAAAGACAGAAACATCAAAGAAACCTGACAAGCCACTTCTGCTATTAGCCTTGTTTGTTTTTTGTTTTTTTTTGTTTTGTTTTGTTTTGTTTTGTTTTTTCATGGAAGCCTGTCTAGAAAACATACAGTGGCTGTAATGTCTGAAATATCCATAGTGAAAACTTGCAGCTAGAGAATTTCTGAAGAAGGCTAAGGTTATAAAACATGCAATTCCCAACTAATGTTTCTTTTGCGAGGCATACCGACACCAGGGGGTGACGGAACATTATACATGACTCTGTAGCCCACTTTGCTTTGCATTTTAATTACCTACCTTGAGTGTTGCAAAGATACACGCTTTGTCATTGAAGTGATGCTGTCTTTCACTCACACACACAGATGCATACAAGAACTAGCCACCAATCCACGCACACACACGCACACATGCACATACACACGTGTTCCCATGCTCACACATTCACAAACAACCTTGTGCACAAACATTCTCAGCCTGACCAAGATCTATAGAGCTGCAAATGGCCTTCCTACTTGCAGAGAAGAGGTCTATTATCATGACAACAGATTTGTAGGACTGTCCAGAGCAGGAGAGGCTAGTGCACTATTGAGAGCGAGAGGGTCTAATTTTCACTCAGTGGGGTTATAATGAGCCTTTCATTCTGTTATCCTGTCCTGTTTCTATTGGAAACCATATAAGCTCTGCTGGAGTTCAACATGAGCTGATACATACAGCTCAAAGAACAACTGCCCTATTTCTAATGCCACCAAATGTATAAGTACAGTGGTGCTAAGGTGCTCAAGATTATGTCTCATGTCTATTTGTGGCACTGTATGAGAAATCACTTCCTGAGGAGATTATTTATTTTCCTACAAATCATGAAAGAGCAACAACATATCACCATATCGACGCAATTATTTATCGTGTATTCAAACAAGGAAATATACAGTTAGGAAACTACTGGTACAATGTTGCTTTGACAAGTGTTTCTAAAAATTGCGTGTTTGTCATTTCTATCAATGAAGCTTCATTTTTAACAGCAGAAAGAAAAAAACAACCTTTGTGATATGACACAGCAGTCACTTAATGAACTAGGGAACTGATAAATGTATACAACTTTAAAATGTTCATATTTGTATCAAATATTTAAAATGTTTTATGTATAGCTTTTATAAACATTGAAATATTTATAGGGTTGCATGTATTATTGAGAGGAAAAATAGGGATGTAAACCTAAGCCCATGATTACATTAACAGAAAATATGAAAACAATGTAGTAAGCCCAGACAAGAAAGTTGGCATAGCAAAAGCTAACAGGAAACAGTTGATAAAAAGGAAATATGTACTGTAAAATGATGCTATATGTGCTTAGTGAGGAGTTTTCCTGCTGGGTCACATTCAACTTGAATTTACAGAGAGCATGCACAATTCATTTCCTCAATCACTGAAAATGTATTGATAAACAGGGGGCTGAAAGAGGCGAAGGTCCTGTCGGTGTATCTTTTCATGACAGAAGCGGACAGGCCATCTCCACAGAATTTCTGGAAGCAATTCTGTAAGGACATCTTCCAACCGAAACAAAAGGGAAGAAAGCAATTTTGCAATTGTCAGTGTCAGACCTCGAGAGTGATTTCATTGTCCCGGTCTCTCTACTTTGTGCAGTTTTAAACCTTAAGGAGCTGTGTAAGCTTTGAGCCGAGTAAAGAAGTCCTGTAGCATTTCTAATAGAAGAGTGAATCACCAAGGCAATACAGATAATACAAAAGATAGAACAGAATACATAGAGTGTCACATGGACGTGAAGTAGCTCAGCTGAAATAGCCTGAATACCAGGAGGTTAGCCACACAAACAGATTGTGCATGAATGACAATGAGGCAGAAAATTGGTGTGAGCGACGACAGAAAGCAGCAGAAGACTGACAAGCAATATTGGATGAGGGTTTTAAAATATGCAGGTAGGTTGTGAAGTAGGTTCTGAACACACAGGCTGGAGTACTGCACCGCTGAGCTTCTGCCACCCTGTGAAGACACCCACATACCCTCCATGCCTCTCTTGTTTTTTTCCCATCCCTCCCCATCCTCTAACACTGCTCTCTCCCTCCCTCTCCCTCTCTCTCTCTCTTTTACTCATGCACATGCAGAAAGAGTGAGAGAGCATGGAGAGAATGGCAGAGTGGGCTTTAGAGGTTAAGGGATGAATTTCCCAGCATCTTTTGCCTCCTCCTCTGACCATCTGCCTCTCTGGCAATAGCCTTTCTCTCCCGAGGTTAAACTCTGAATTGGCAGTCAGCTAAGCAGCCATTTAGAAGGAAGGCCCAGGTGGGTAAAATCAGATAGGTGAATACCGTACTGTGCACTTTAGGAATATTTTTTTGAAAACAAATATGGAAAACAGCTGAAATGGATTGTGGTGTATTGGAAAAAAAAACGTTGCCCTCCAACAAACTGGGAAGGAGAAAGAGGTGAACTGAAAGAAAAGCAGGAATGATGAGAATTGAAAAATAAATGAGAAGTGGAAACTGACTGAGGAACGGAGTGTAGATGTAAAACAGACGATTGAGGAATCAGGAGGAGGAGAATGGCGTGGAGTCGAGTGGCCGGGAAGAAACAGAGGAAGAAATGCATGTGTGAAAATTAGAAATCAAGGAAGAGAAAGCCAGAGGAGAGAGACAGAAAACAAGGGCAAGGAGAGAAAAAAAAATTGAAAATGAAACGTTGGCAGGAGGCTTATTCTGCCTCATCGGATAGCAAAAATACTCATAAGTAAAGAGGAGCTTGTCTCTGAGGTAGCCTGTGCTCTCTTCCCTGCACTCAAGCTGAGACAGAAAATGAATACTGACAGACAGAGAAGAACAGGGGAAGGAAAAAACAAATGTCAGGCTAGTATTAAGTCAGAATCTTAAGCCAAGCCTCTCATCCAACACCACACACAGACACTCTCTCTAAAACCTAATAACTAGGATGGGAGGACCACAATAGCCCATTTTAATTAGATTTCCCTATGCTGATTTTTTTATGCTAAACAGGACGGTTGGTCTAAAATCCGATGACTCTTCTAAGGCCGTGTTTGCTTTCGTTAGCAGTGCGTAGCAACAACAGGCAGATTTACGACCAGAGTGCCACCCAGGGATTGGGCACTGGTCCCACATTTTCATGGTTACCCCACATTCAGCCTGGCATCCCAAAATACCACCCTCCCGCTTTCTCCCACTCTCTCTTGCACGCACACATACATACGCAGGCACACTCTCTCTCACACTCACACACACACACACACACACACACACACAAATCATGAGCATTACAGAAAATCCCTTCTTTGTCACAGAAACCCAACATTAATACCAATACACAAAAGACCAAAATCATTGGTGTCCTTCTGTCAATAGTGAAAAACTGTATTGAGATCAATGCTGCTATAATGCTTCTGATTGATTTTGTTAATGCAAAATGACCCCCCACCCCCAGTCTTTATATGCGTGTGTATGTTTGAGCGTGCAAGCATGCATGCGGTGTGTGTGTGTGCGTGTATGTGTGTGTGCGTATGCTTATTGGCATGGCAGTATCCCTCCGAAAGTAGGACTGAGAGCCTGTTACAGCGGTCCCAGTGTGTGGCCTCCCTTGGCACACAAACACAAATTAGCTGAGGGACGACTGCTGTGGCAGAAAGCTTCTCTGCAGACAAAACCTCTTAATATTCTTTCCAAGTCCATTAAGGCCTCAAGAGATTGGCCGGGATTGATTGTTTGTGCTTGATATTACCAGGGCCTTCAAGGCCAGATCCTCGTTGAAAATTAGAGCTGGCATTTGGAAAAGCCTAAGGAATTGAAAAACTAAATACAAACCTGTGCGTTGTTATCATCTACCCAATGAGGAATGATGGAGGAAACCTTCATCTAATTAGCAAATACTTGTTGCCATTTCTTTTTAGCTTTAGGGTTCATTGACAATTTGACTTGTTTTCCAAGTCAATGAATTCCAAATTTTTTAATATGTCAGAGCATTTGCTGGCAAGATAGAGTTTTTCCAGTCAATTATTTAATTAAGGCAGTGACCCCCCCTCCCACACCACTACCACCACACACACACACACACACACACATGCACACACCCAAAGAAGAAAGGATTCCTTCATGTGACCCAGGC
>OMKZ01033824.1:22452-33402 GCA_900302535.1 Neoniphon sammara | reverse complement strand
TTAAACACTTAATACATTTTAATTGCACTGTCCTAATAGCTCCCCTCTAAATGGAGAAACTCACTGGCAGTCACTGCCACACGTCAGATGGTAAAATGGTCAGCGAGCCATTAAAGAAAAGGCAGCAGACAATTGATTACCTCCTCAAATCAATAAATGTACGGTAAGTTATTCTGTATTGGTTTGATAGCCAATTCTTGCTTTGAAATTTTTCTTCAGCTTTCTAGCTTAGCTTGATGATAGTCTTGCTAGTCCATGTTCCAACATTGTTTGGTACTTTTTCAGTACTTCCAATAGACAGACCAGAGGGCAGCAACAAGCTAAGACCATGGTTATCCTGCAAAGGTGAGGAGCAAATGGGACCAGACAAACTAAATAGCTAAACCCTGCCTGATATTAGCAACTGATGTTTGCCAGCTTAGCTTGGCTTCATGCAGTGAGTTGTGCCTTTTATGGTAATAACATTATTTATAACTGTTTTGGTATGTTTTTATCAGTTTGTACCAACTCCAAATTACCAATATTGCTTTGCACTTTTTCTTGCACTGTTGATTAGATGAGCAATTGTAGTAGTATACTAGAATTTTTGGGGATGCTCTTTTAAAATGGTTTAAATTTGAATAAGTTACTGCTTTTTACTTTTTTCTGCACCTTGAGTAGAGGGAGCAGGGAACTATATTTTTACTAAATTTTAGAAAGCATTTGGTCATAATATTTTGAAAATACATAGTCAAATATGATTTAACATAAAATGAAAATCAGTTACATATGTTGCTCATAATTTGATATTATGCTTTTTAATCACACATACATTGAATTTCACTGCAGTTCTTGTAGCACACAAGTAAGCTAGGGAAATGCAGTTATCATTGGAAATAAGTAGAAGTTCTGGAGCAGCACAAAGCAGTGACACAGTCTGGGTTTACAGAGCATGGATTTTGCCTTTGCTATGCACTCACAGTATTTTTTCCTGTACTCTTAATATGAGGAGCAGAGAGCCACCTGTTAGAATAGGCCTACATGTCCTGCTGAATGTAATGCCTATAATAGCATAGTAATTATTTGGATGTTGTATTAGGATATACTGAAAGCTGAGGGCAGTTCCGCAAAGGTGATCAAAAACGGTTTGTGTCTTGAACAAAGTCTGTCCATGTCACTTCACACAGCTCTGCCACTGTCGACATTACTTGTTTTATCACTTAATCCAGACAAATCACATCTAACCTGTCAGTCCTCCAGACAAACTACTCAATAAAGCAGCTTACAGACAAATCTACAGCTATTAGCTTAAAGCTATCAGAGGGCGACACAACATTTTTGATCATGGAAGTCTGAAAGAAAGTGGCCTTACAGACAGAGCTGTTCAAATCAGTTGTTCATTAGGCTCAGTGCTGTGGATGTATCATTGAAGTAAGATAATTTCATAAATTTAAGGGATTAAAAGCATCCTACCGTAATTTGTAATTCCATTCTGTTTCTTACAGGCTGCTGTAAAGTTAAGCAGCTGATCCTGTTGCATTATTTCTTGCAGTGGTTTAGTGCTCTGTCAAGTTTAGAATGAATTTTCTTGAACATAATTAAAACACTCCCATTTATGGTGAAGTGGAAACTTGTCATTTGTCAAGAATACTATTTCACTTACACACAAGATGGCACTGTTAAGCTACTTTTTTGGTCCTATGACACAGCACTTGCATGCAGGCACACTTTGACTTGGATATATATCTGAGCAGGCTGATGAAGCCAAAGTTGGGATAGTTTCTTCTGAAAAGATACTATTCCAATAATCCACTCTGTGGCATAGTATATTATAAATCTTGCTTGCTAAAAGCTGTTATTGAACAGCACTGATGATGAATGTGATATAGCACATTCATACTGTTGTATGGATTCAATGTTAAGGCTCTTGATTCCTGATTCATTCATTCAGCGAGGATAGTGCCTCCGCCTTACAGAGCATGTCTGGCATGTTTTTTGGGCGTCTGAAGTGGGCTGTGCCATGTTGATACTGAACTGTCAAACATAAGCAAAACACACACAGGAAGATAATCTAGGCTGGGAGGCCTTATCAGCGGAAGGTTTTTAATTATGTAGAAAGTAAACTGTGTGTGTTGGTCTTGGCACCTGAGATTGGGCTTGATATCTTCAAGTGTATTGTAAAATTTATGATCTGTGTAAAGATCTTGAAGATGAAACAGCTCTAAAGATTAACAGTGCAGCTGAAGAAATAACTACCTCTTAAGGCATTTAAAGTATTACTGCAGCTGAGGTAAGCACTTATTCAAGAGAGAGAGATGTGCTAAATTGAGTGACAGTGGTAATGTTTCACTTATCGTGCCTTGCATAAATACAGCATCAAAATGTTATGCCTTGCAGGCAGATCTGTGCAGTACATTCAGTTTCACTCCCTAGTTTGGTACAGATGTATTTAACCTTCAATTTGCTGTTTTTTTTAATTTATTTATTGAAGCTGTTACATGAAAAGAAAACTCTCCTTTATCTGAATTGAAAATGTGGAAGCAATTTTTGGCCCAGAGCTACAGGACCTGGCCCAGTCCCAGGCCCAGCAGCTGAGTATGAGTGGACCAGTAAGGGTGGATTGTATCATTCTCTGTCAATACCGGCGGTTGCTGCTGCTTCTCTGTACCGCAGCAGCTCAGTTTGGATGTCAGTTGCATGGGGAGAAGCAGAGGGATGATTCTGGGAGGGTTTTTTTATCATCAGTGATGACCTAAAACAGTACAGATAATGAAACATACTCTGTGACAGATACTACAGTCTCATGCCCTCATCAAGCAATAATCTGGACAATGTAACCTTTACAGTCAGTGTTAACTTGTACAGTTTGCATTTGTTCCCAGTGGTGACATTGTAATGTTACAACAAAGTCATACGATACATTTCTTATGCAGTTTTAGTTGCTGCTGCTGTTGAATGACAGTCTCATAAAAGCAAGTCTTTCTAGCATTGCTTTTAAAGCTGACAACCATGTGTCTTTTTTATGCAATCAGTTGGCATCATTGACTCCCCGAGTTATGAAATGCACTCCAAAAGGACTCCTCAAAGTTTCAATTCAAGTACAACAAAAAACAAAAAGGAGTCGAGTCACCAGATAATTAAATAAGCAGGGTGAATCCAGAAACTCCTGTCCAAGATGAATCACATGCTGTTAGTGGTGGTGGTATAAGTTGTACAACCACTAGTGTGTGAACCTGGAGTTGACAGTTTAAAATGCTGTTTGCATTGATAAAGGGATTAAACAGAGGCAAAGATTGAGTGGGAGAGAGAGAAAGAGGGAGGGTGGGGTGAGAGAAAGAGCGGGAGAGAGAGAGAAAGAGAAGAGAGAGAGAGAGAGTATGATGGTAGTGGGCCGGTGGACCACAGCAGTTGTCTGCTTATCAGGGGCTCTCTGTCCCATTGTTGGAATCCGCCCATCCTAGGAAATGAGAGCTTCCTGTTGTTTTATAGAGCCTTCCTGCAAAAAGGTTGAGATATGTAATCCGTACCCACCAGGGAAGAGGGACAGAGCATTGTCAGGCAAGATGACAACCACCAATTCCTCACCAATGCTTTCTGGGTGTTTTGTGACACTACTCCTGTGGGGTAAGTAGAAGATTTTACACTGTCCAGCTCTGTGCTCTTCTGGTGAGAGGCTCCACCAGAGCGTTTTCATTTGCCCTCTCTCTCACCTCTCCAGAGGAATGCTTAGGAACTTGCAGTGATTGAGTGGCTTTAGAAAGGAGCTTAGCCAGTCCCATGATTGAGTTTTATACCTAAAATAGTTTGGCATAAGGAGCACACAGGGGTTCTGATTAAGCCAAGACAGGAAAGAAACTCTTTGAGTGTTTAAATAGGAATATTTTGTGCTGTTGTTGAAAATATTGTCAACAGGATTATTATCGTTTGCTAAGAATATAGGTATTATTTACTCGTTATTTGTAAATTAACTCAGATTATTGCATTATCCCTCTGAGAGAAGAATAAATGTAGCCAGGTTTAAAGGACTATGTCCTTTCCTCGGAATAATCAGATTTCCTGAAAGTGCTGGAAGACAAAAAGAGGATGCACTGACTTACCACGGACCCATCCTCTCCATTCAGTTTATCCCTTCTTTTACTTTTTTTTTACCTCCTCTACTTTCATAAGTTGTGTTTATGTATCTTCTTTTAAATGTATCAATTAAATTTTTGAGCATACATGTATGTGTGATGCTGTTCAGATTTAATAGCAGCGTTAGTAATAGTAGCATATTCAGGCAATTTTCAATATTTATCTTAATAACAATTCTACATTTCGTCTAAAGCGGGATGCACAACGGTGGTCGGTCTGGTTGATCAGTTAGAAGTGCTACAGGTCACAACGCCAGGTATGTACATTTTTAATTATTCCAAATATGAAGACAAATGATCCAGTCAGCCCTTCACAGACATATAGCTTATGCATTACCAGAAATAGTGTAACTAATTTGACATCCTTTCTCTACAGAGTATTACATAACAGTGGGAGCACATGAAATTGCGAGTAAGTTTATTGATTTAATACCCTTTTCTGATCACACATCAGAATATATTGTATTAACAAATGCCAGTATTTCCTTGACTAATGAGTTAAATTCACCAAATGATCAGCATTTCTCATCAGCATGTTGATTTAGCATTATTGCCTTCTGTACGCATTAAGCTTTGACATATGAAATATAGAAATAATACACACTGAATGTCTCATTCATTTTGTGATTATTATACATTGTGATGATATATTTGGATCCTTGGGGGATTGTTTGGGAACATTTCATAAACACACTGTCCTGGCTTTGAGCTGACAAACTTCTTGCAGAGAAAAACAACAGAAATCCAGGATTCTGCCAAGATCTCAGAGTGTGTGTATCATCATGAGAACCCAAGGCAAACTCCTGGGGAGGTCTGTAACGGTGAGGGGTCAACGGCAGTAGACGCAAGGCCCGTAATTGTTTAGAGTCAGAGGTTAACTGAAACCTTATTATGAGCAGGCCCCCCCCACCTGGCTTCACTTCCTGTATTTGTTCGTCATTCACCCCATGCATCGTCTGTGATCAACGCATGAACTCTGAATTGTGAAACAACTGGAACTTTGGAACAGCTCCCCTTTCACTGTTCCTCATCCCGTGCCTTCCTTTTTTTTCTCTCTCTTCCCCCAACTGTCCCCCCTCCTTCCCCTGCCAACTCCCCCAACTCTGAGCTCCTCCTCTGCTGAAAAGACACATTTCCTGATGTCATTACTAAATCAAAACGTTGCTCAGCAAACAGATGTTGTGAGAGGCCCAACATGCGAGTGCAGTGACATAAATTAACATCTTTGTCTTGAGAAAGCAGGCAACATGCATTTGAGTTTCAGTCAATGAAACCTCTTGTTTCAAAAGGTGCTTTACACTTTAATCATTTTTCGATTGTGGGTTGTGTGGCAAATTAATGAGTTGTCTTTGAAAAGTAGTAGTGTTAGACAGTGAGAAACTAACCTAGATGTAACACATTCACAAGCTCCACATAGCTGGTGACCGCCTATTACATAAAGAACCAAAAGTCCTCCCATATTCCCACACTTGTGAAGTCAGGAGGTCCTGCACAGTAAGTTTTCTTTACTAGCCTGTGTGGGGAAGAGAGTTGGCCTTTAAAAACAGCTGGTTAGCACTGACTAACAACTTCTTCCCAGGTTTGATCAAATTAACCCAGATATGAAATCACGGCTGTCTGTACAGCACACCCTGCAGAGTCATGATTACATCCACCCCTAAATGCTGAGCCCTAAATGTTTACTTATGTTTCCTATTTGGCAGAGGCAGCCCAAAAGGCAAATAAATCACATGCTGTGAGCCGGCCAGGCCTTCGACTGTGAGAAACTGAGACTAAAAAGCAGAACAAGAGTTAAAGAGTAAAGGGTTTTCAGATGTGAGTCCAGCCCAGCTTGGGTGTGCTCCCTTTTATTTGGGAGAATGGAGAGGACAATCTTTGTTGCCTCCACCCCTTTAAAAAGGAAGAAAATCCTAAAGAAACGTGTGTTGGAGAGGGGAAGAGCTGCTGCCAAGGCGCAGGGCAGTCAGACATAACTTCGGAGAACATCTGGTAACCGCGGGTAACACCATTTGGACATCTGGTAACCGAAGGTTACACTGCATCTCTTCCACCCAGTCGGGTTTCCTGTTATGCCTCGCTGTGCACAGTCTGAGAAGTTTAGGTTCATTATATATGGTCGTCAGTTGGAGGAAACGCACCTTTATTCATTTTTTCTGACATGAAGGGAGCGCTTGGTTTCATTGGGGTATTCCTCTCCTTTCTCTCCGGTGAGTGTGTGGTCTCTACAGCTGCAAATGCCTGGCTCAGTGTTGGAAATCTGAAGGGACTTTATGAGCTCTAGACAAGAATGCTCAGAGGAAATTCTGCTTTACATTGAAATGTGCTAGGATGCATGTCTGTTAACAAAAGTGAATAAGATTGGAGAGTTTATGTTAACTTTGGGATTACAATGTGTTACCTTTCCAAATAACCTACAAATATGGAATTGTCAGTAGCCTGAATCAGCTTAATTAACATTTAATCTCAAGATTTTTTTGGATCTAAATCTAAACATTGTCTGTTTTTCCTCTTTTAGATACCAGTTATGCAGACTCTACCAGGATATTTGGTACGATGACATTATACCCATCAGCCTTGTATTCTCATTTTTTATATAAAAGCCATCCATAATCCAAAGGACAACTTTTAAAGATGTCCAGTGCATGTCTGCTTTGTCATTTTAAAACTTCTCTCTCTCTCTTTCACTTCCTCTCTCTCTTTCATCTTTCTGTTTCACACACACATGCGTACATTTATAAACAACACATATTCCCTCTATTCATTTCTTGCAGGTTGCGGGAATAAATATCAACGCTGTGCAAACTATTGCAGCATCTGTAATGACTATTTCAAAGGCCCAACAATGGAGTGCCTGTCCGAAATGTTTACGATTTGTTGGACACCTTTTGAGATGGCTATGGGATCACTAAACAGCACTGACTGGTGCATTTGGAACAGTGTAAGAGGGTAGGTAGTGTGTGTTCATTAGTATAATTACAGCTAATTATTTTAGTTAGTCAATATAATATTTATTATTTGCCAAATTGGAAAATAAAACACTATTTTCTCTTTTCAGTGCGTATAATAACTTCAGCCTATGCACGGAAGAGATCTCTGACTGTCTTCTGATCCCGTGGCCCAACCATCTGGTGGAACAGACCTTTGTGGCGGTCCACTCCAGGTTTTTCGAGGACTGTCCCACAGAGGAGCTAAGCGACCCGCCACCAGTCATAGTCTTTGCCCTGGTGATAACGCCCATCTGCCTGATCCCAGTCATGGTCATCCTAGTGGTGCTCAAGACAAAAAATGGGGATGGGAGCTCCTGATAAGCCTGGATCGTGGCTCTGCCCACGGCTTCCGATAATATCCCATTTCTACCTATGCTCCCTGCTCTTTTCCAACATGGGGACCGCACCCTATTTACACATGGACCGACATGCTGCGCTTCTATCTCACCAGTGACTGAATCTTCCTGACAAGTTTACCTACAGTTCACAGGCCTGATGGGTCTCTGAAGTATCAATCACACAAACAAATTGTAGACAGACGACATGCAGTATTGCACTGATTCAGAGTGATTGTCATATCAGTGGATTATAGTGGCCTTTCAGTGATAAACTCAGCTGGGTTAAGAGAGACTTAATGTGACATTATCTATTTTAGTATGATTCCTGTACCCTGCTTCATCTCATTTTGTGACAAAAATCAGTGATAAAAGTGTTGTTTTGAACTATCCATCTCTAGATCTGAGAGTGAACAGTGATCATATTGGTCGCAACAAATTAATACATGAAACTGCCAAACTCAGTAAACAGAGCTTCATGCAAACTGGATCAGTCTTTTTGTTCTGCACTTTGCTATTTCTCTATTCAGGGTATATTTGACAAAAGCTCTCCGGCTTGCAAGGCAAAATATATTCATGTTGACACTCCTCGCATTGCTGGGCTCTCTGGTTGAGTTGATAAAAGGCGCCAAGTAATTTTGATAAGCAGGATTCCTAAACTCTTCATACACAATTCCTTTTTTACTGCCGTTCAAACTCTTTAGACTGAGTCTGAGTGATCAATTATTCATATGCAAAATGTGCTGCAACAAAGCAGAAGGCATATTCTGCTTCAACTGGCTGCTTTGGTGTTTTTCAGTTCATTATGTGAATTGAATATTTTGTTAGGCTTTGATCTGTGAAAAGGGTCCTCTCTGACTATCACTACAGTGAGGTGAGGGAGGAGAGGACAGAAAAGGAGGATTTAGTGCATGGATTTGGTTATGTGAGTCATAGCAAATGGAAGGCTTGGGTCAGGGGTTACAGACAGGACACAATGAGTGGGTCCGCCCAGAATAGCAGAATGGGAGATCACTTTCCTGGTATTGTCTTTATTCTGAACCCAGAGAAATTCTTCAGCACTTTCCTCAGTCCAGACGATGACGGTCTTCACTGTCTCGTGATGAGCGGGTTGAAGCCCCGTCGACCTATTAGATCAATCGAGCATCAGATTTCAGACAGAAGACATTTTGGCATGTCTGTGCATTGCAGCAATAAATATTGACCGACGACAGGAAGATGAAAGTGTTATCTTTCGCCTGAATCATGATAATGTGGCTTTGTACTGTTCAGCCTTGAATGACAATGAAACATTTCAAGTGCTTTCAGATTTGGGAACAAAGAAATATATGTGTGTGTATATGTTGTATCATATTTCTGCCATTGTCAGGACTAACTGGACTTACTGTACTGTCTGTTCTCACACTATGTACTGTATGTATTTTTATATTGATAAAGTTCAACCTACAATTGGATTGTTAGGTTTTTGATTGCTTTTTCTGATCTGGACTTTCTAGTGAATAAATTACATATGAGTGGAAACCATCTAAGCACATCTCAGAATCTTCATTTTTATGAATTAAAACCTTGTCTTGGAATACACAATGGTTCATGATCGGAAATATTGACAGTATTGTGGCATAATTCTGGTTAACATACCCTCTAACCTTTCTCTGTATTTGAGTAAACACTCCCTTGAGTACAATACAGATGGCCTCACTTTATACCCCAAGCAGTATTTCACTATATCTTCAGTGAGCAGTGGGCTACATTTTAGTGCAGTTGCTATGCTGTATGAGTGCTGTGTTGATGTAGTGAAGGAAGCAGTGACAGCAGTCATGTCTCACACCCTCATCTGGCACACACAGCACTGCTGGGTGGGCCTGTGTGTGTGTGTGTGTGTGTGTGTGTGTGTCTGTCTGGCAGGGTTGGGTGGGAAAGTGTGTTTCGTGACCTTCTTCCTCTCTAGAAGTCAGGTCATCCTCATCCCCTCCCCCTGCTGATCCCATCCAAATCTGTATTACTCCTTAGTGTTACAGCGGGCCAGAACACTTTTTTACAGCTGATGTTAAACGCATCATTGCAACAGTACATACTGCATACACGCAGATTATTTTCTTTTGCAAGTAAAGCCGCCCAAAATTCATACAAGAAACTACATATTGGACATATCATAACTTATAATACCACATTGTACCATGTTACCGTTACATATTGTTCTGCACTGCAATGTACTGTACCATGTTGTACCAAAGTAGTGTTACAATATGTATTAACTAGACAGCAACACGGTGCAACACCTTTGATACAGTTATGAGAGACCTGGTTTTGGAAGCATTATTTCTCACATTTTATTTTATTAATTGCAAATATATATATGTGTGTGTGTACACTTAAATGTCAGATACCCAAGGGCAGCTGCCTCATTATTACAGAACATGACAGCATTGAAGGTGTTGTACATTTCTCTCATCAAACTTTGCCCTCTAGTGGCTGTGTATGCTGTAATGATGAATAACTGCCTCATGGCACAACAACATTTAGATTCATTTTACATCAGCGCTTACCCATAAACCTAAATCTATCTATCTATCTATCTATCTATCTATCTATCTATCTATCTATCTATCTATCTATCTATCTATCAAGACTACATCAGCTAGCTTTGGCACCACTGTTACCTGCATTACAACAGTTTACCTGCTACAAGAAGCATAATTTATTGTCCATAGATGTGAAACAGACATGCTGCATTCTAGATACATTAGGTCTGTAGCAGAATAATTACACATGCACTTTTAAAGCTGGTGCCATATAGGCTGGATTCATACTGGCACCCAGTAAAAAATAGGCTCATGGGTTGGAGCAAACTTTCCACACTTAGCAACATGGGGATTTAGAGCCTCTCTGTCCAAATTAGCATTAACTGTTATAATAGTCTGACAGTCATTTTGGACATTAGGTTCACAACCACAGTAATTATCTTTGAGATAGACTAATTCAGGATTACACAGAAGCAGCATAGTTGGCTCATGAAAATGTGTGCACTTTTAAACTTTATGTTATACAGATATGATTTTTGCTGTAGGGTAAACATGATAAAAATGCCACTCAATGAAATCTCAAAATTTAAATCTGGTCCTCTTGTATTAATACAGACACTGTCTTGCAAGAGCATTGTAGCCTGTTATATAACCATAAATCCTTTAAAACAGTTTTGGAGGCCCGCAGCTAATTTCCCAGTCCCTCGGCTGTGCCATAGTACAATTACATAATGTTATGAGATGCCTCAACATGTACATAAATCAGCTGATTTAAAAGTGTCCTGTGGGCCTTGGTTTCAATGATCTGGACTGACGTGGAGTGGGCTGGCTTTTTGCTGTCAGGCTTTTATCTCTCTACTGAAATGGACATGAAATAGACATGTTTTGTTGATTTAAGGTGCCCATATTTTGTGTTGTAAGTTTTATTGATAAATTAGTCAGGTAGGGGCTCCTCCTGTGGATCACTGTGTAAAGTGCCTACCACGTATTTTTACTG
>OMKZ01033824.1:0-14256 GCA_900302535.1 Neoniphon sammara | reverse complement strand
AAAAAAAAAAAAAAAAAAAGGTTTATTTTATTCCTCAGACTACAGTGTCAAGGTAAATACAGACTTGCTCTCGGTATGTTTTATTAAGCTATGCGCCCTCGTCCTCCGGTGAGTCATCCTTTGATTTCCATTTCTAAAGATGCCATTTTAAAGCCGGATGCCATTGAAGCAGACAGAGGCTTTTGCTACAAAGAGAGGATATTGCTGCCTGGATTTATAAACAAACTAAACTCTGATCTTAAGCAGATTTACTGAAGGGTAATACCTAGATATACAGACACATGTCAGCAACAATACATCTGTTAAATCATGCATGTCGACTGTAATAGAAGCAGTCTGCCAGGTAATAGCTTGAGGTGGAGGGATGGGTTCTGCCATAGGGACACATCAAATATGACAAAAACAGAGGGAGGAGGGGTCTGTCTAGTGTGCCTGCTGGCCCATGGGTGTGAAGAGCTTATCCCACACCTCCACCTTCATAATGGCCTTGCCCACGGGTGACATGGTGGCCTTGATGTCTAGGTAGTTCCCTACATAATTTATTCCTGAACCATTGGCTTTCTCCCTAACAAACCCTTGCGGGCTCTTATCATAGTACATCTCTTTGTACAGGGACTCGTCACATTTGCGGCCCTTGGGGTAGATTCCCACCGCAAACCAGTTCTTGTACATGTTGTAGTCCCAGGGAACGGAGAACATGATGGCCAGAGTCTCAATGTAGTCGTTCCGTGACCTCTCAAAAAGGTCATAGGTCATCACACCAACACTGCCGGTTGCTTTGCCGCCAGACTTGCTGAAAGTGCAAACCTCCGACTTTAGGGGGCGCACCGTCGGTTGCGGAGGGTTGTGCATCTCCCCACTCTCCAGGAACACACTATAGCAATGACACAAATGCACATTACAGCACATTAGTGGGATCCATATAATTATATTTTTGAGCATCAGCTTTAAAATGTATGATAGCCAGCCCAAAACAGAGCTTACTTGGGGTTCATGAGGAGGTAGTTGTTTGTGATGTTGGAAATCTCGATGATAACATGTCTCTTGCTCGCCACATCAGCTGCCACGCTTTCAGCTGACTCTGTCATCTTGGAATGGCTTCACTATCACCTTGTGATTTTCTGAAACATACATAGTGTCAGTGTTTATCAGCAGAGCCAGACTGCTTCGACAACACTTCCCTCCCTTTCCTAATGCACTGAAAACGATGAGCATTCGCCTTATTCCATACAGAATATCCTCTTGACCTCTTTAATGCTAACTTGCTTTGTTCGTATTGCTTTGACATCCAGTAGCACACACAGACAGTTTTTCCTAACTGGTTATTTAACATATACATCAGAGGCTAATGAGACAAATTTCAAAGCAGTTGTGAATAATCATGGAGTGGCTGCTGACTCTCTTTGCCTCATTAGAGAGTGTACCTCTTCAATTACAGCACTAAGTACCATGCAATAATGAAGTTAGAGTGGGAAAAAATATTGGAGAAAATGATCAACCCTTTTATCACCAGATTAACATACAATCAAACAATGTCTCATGTGGATTCTGTGTGCTCCTATAAATTAATGTTTTCTTACACGGATGAGCTGTTGCCAATGAGCCACTCTCTGAACTGTCTACTATCAAATTTTGCTGTATTTATTACATTTTGTAGCCTAAATGCAGATCAAGGTGACTTACCTGTTTGTAACCTCTGTCCACGCTCCAAGTTCCAAGATGGAAAAAGTCAGCTTAGAGGGACGTACCAGTATTTTTTCAAACCAGGATATATGGCATCACCCAGGAAACCCTCCCACTTGCAACACAACCCCAGTGGGACAGTATCCACCCTTTTTCAGCACAGTCACTAATCACCCAATGACATGACAGACAATGAAAAGCAAATACTTTCTTGTTTTTTCCTGTGGGAGAAAATTGCCACACCCTAATTTGTGGCTAAGTTGGTAGACCTTAACAATTTCCAACAATTCCCTACTGGCTCTGGACCTGTTAGATAAGCTGGGACCCTTTACTCAGCACGCCTGTTTTCTCCTGGTAGATTGTGTTCTTGGATATCTGACTAACTGAGGAGGTTGAGGATTTCATTCCTGTGGAATAGTGCAACAGAAACAATGTGCAAACTGAACAAGTTCATACAGGCATCTCTGGAGCTACTTTAGTCTCATTCTTTCTTTGGTTCAACTTGTTGGAGACCAAGAACCACATAATAAGCACATGATTCGAACAAGATGGAAAGCCTAAGAGTCACTGAAGAACAATGCTATTATCACAGCGATTAAAAAACATCTATGCAGATATTCCATCTGTTTGCTGCTCATTAGAATTGGATGAATCTACCTAACAGATTGAAAAATGATTATTGTTCATCAGTACTAATGAAAGCATACTGAGTGAGTGAACATTTCAAGGAGCACTGCAAACACATCCCACACAAAGTAACACAAGCGTTGACTCTGAATGTTTTATTACCACAATCAAACAAAAGCTAATATATAATATACATAGACCCAAGAAATAGGCTAATGGAGAATCAATGAGCTGGCTGTCAGTTATTGATATCTTTCAGCTGACACAAAATACAGATGACAGGAACATCATTCTTCCTCTCTCAATTTTAAAAGATGATAACGTGCAACAGTAGTCAAGTCAAATGAACTTTATTTATTGGGTGCAAAAGAAACAAAGGACATAAAACCAGAATTTCAGTAGATTCCTCTACTCTAATGACCCATTTTATCATAGAGCTCCACTTTTACAATGGCTTTACCAGTAGTAGAGATGGTGGCTCTCAAGTCAACATATGTAGCCTTGTGCAGTAGCCCACAGCCGTTGGCATCTGAGCGGGTGAAGTTGCTCTCATCCTCCCCTTCATACATTTGGTCGTAGAGGTGTTCGTCGCAGGCACGGGACACCTCAAAAATGCCCACAGCAAGCCGGTTCTTGTAGAGATTACGGTCAAAGGGCACAGAAAACATGATGGCCATGCGCTGGGAGCATACACGACTCTGCTTATGGAACAGGTCATAGGTCAGGAGTCCCACGGCGCCTGTGGCTGTGTTGTCATCCTTGGTAAAGGAGCAGACCTCGGTTCTGGTGGAGCGGATCGTAGGCTGGGGAGGGTGATAACTGAAGCCACTACTCATGTGCACCCTAGGCAATAGATCACAAGACTGGGTGTTACTCTAGAACTGGTACAGGCAACAGATGAGGATCAGTGCTAACCAAGCTGTACTGAAGAGTTTAAAGGAATAATTCACCCAGATATATTCCTGCATACCCTTAGTGCAGTCTGGCTGAAGAACACTCGCAAAACTGCTTTTTATCAATCTATCCCAAAGTAGTACAAACTCACTCAGATAGATGAGGTTTGCTGGTGTTTGTCATCAAGAAATAGTCCCCAACAAAACAATTGTACCAGGTATCTGTGTCATTATTTTTTGGAAATAATGGTTTTGTTGAGTTTTTCAAGCTCCGCAAACAATTATCCATCTAGTCCCATTGCTTTGGGCTGCTGGGAGACAGGAGAGATTGCATTAGACTGGAAACCTTGCCAAATCACACAGAAACTATCTGAATGGATAGATTGCACTATTTTTGTATTTATGGTGAACTGTCCCTTTAAATCTGGATCGCCTGAATTGTGTGCTTTTTACATAAAAAGAAAAAATAAATAAATAAACAAATGAAAAACTTTGGCAGAGGTTTTCAGAATACTTTTTGAGTGTTGGGTTTTCCAGGGCGAAACAGCTTATGTTGATGGATGGAGTGTGACTGTGCAAGTACTGCTATGGACTTGTAAGCAATGGTGAGTGAACCTGCATGCAATGTGCAATGAGGCGTTGGGTGTCACTGCGTGATGGATAGGTGGATGTTCTCAGCAAAGTGATGTCACACATGAAAACCACCCATCCAAGATACGGTCTGTCCTGCCAGAGCTAGATAAATGTAGAGGTATGACACAAATACCAACAGACATATATAACCTTTATTGTGCTTTGTTTGTTTGTTTGTTGTTTTTAATTCATTTGCTCTTCTATTAGTGGTAGACAAAACCTAATTGAAAAACTAACATAGAGATCAAATGATAAACTCAGCTTATAACTGGTTCCATGGCTGAGAAAAGAAGCCAGCAAACTAGAACCACCTCTATTTACTTATGGTAGATAGAATGAACTTGCATTTTTTGGCATTTACTTTAAATTAAGTTAAATTAAGTAATTTTTTATGAAAAGCTGAAGGACAATCAAGGCTATGCTAATATAATCAAAATGTGGATTTGGAGATGTAATCAGGCGTTTAAAGCTGAAAGCACTTCAAAGCCATGCATTTAGCCTTTTGCAAATGAATACATATCCCTGGAGCCAATCAAAGATGAGTGTACACTCAGACCATGATACTCTGGCTAGCTAAGTGCTGAAAACAATTGCTGGTGCAGGTAGCTAATGGTGCAAAGCTAACTGGCACTGACCTGTGATGTGGGGGTGTATTTTCACCAAGAAGCAACCAAGCTAATTAAAATCAATTAAATTACTTTTTTAAGAAAGTTCTCCACAGACAGGCTGAACTTTGTGACCAGTAGGTAGTAAACAGTTTTATTTTATGACATCAGTACTCATTTCATCACATCTTGGATTAATTCATTTGAAGCTCCACATTTTTGTCTGCATCGCATGAATTTGAATTTTATGCTACTTTCACCCCTCTTATTTATAGATTTACTTATTCTCCTGCTCATTTTAACATCTATAATAGTGAAATATGTGATGAGCTAAATTCCAACTTACTTGGGGTTGATGAGGCAGTAGCCACTGCTGACATTGGTAATTTCTATGGTGCAGTTTCTGTTGGTGGTAAGAGTGGCTGACACAGCCTCTGCTGTTTCTGGCATCTTGGCTGAATTACAGTAGGACAGAAAGCTTAAAATTATACAGTATACTCTACAAACAGGTTAAAATCAGTAGTTATTGCTTCAAAACCAGATTATTATCTTTTATATAATAGACATCAGAAGAAGCTCCTGCAAGTAGTTAACATTGTGTAGAACTTGATATGGCAAATAGACCTTTTATGGACAAATCAAACTGAAGCACTTAAGAGATTATTACTGCAAGGATTCATCATTAAATTTTCCTGTGTATACAAACACACACATTTTCCATACTGAGAATTGCTCTTATCTGAATGTTTTGAAAAATCTCTTCCTACAGCATATATCATAATTAAGTTATAATCCTATAAGTAAGAGTAATTGTATTCACCTTTTGGAGTTGAACACCGGAGTTGTGCTTGACAGCGTAGTCTCCTTGTCTCAGATCCTGCGGAGAGCTGCAGAGAGTCTCCCCTCCTCTGATTACACCTCAACAGGACTTGTTCCAACGCAAACACAGGCGTGTCCACACTGAAATGAGCACACACAGATGCTCATGGAAAAGCATATTCCAAGATGCCTAATATCCCACTATAATCTAAATGCTATAGTGCACATAACCCTCTATTGAGGTCATTAATTAAGCTAAATGATGCATGAATTAGTAAATATTCCCTTGTCAACATGCTTGTATTAGAGTAACACATGGGTTGTCTCAACATGACATCTGCATCTTAAAGCATTAAGGAGTTATATCAGTTAAAAACACATCAGTTTTTCATTATTAATATGCAGATTAATACAGAAAGGTGCTCCAAAATCTGATCAGATCATCTGCTCTTGTAGAGTAAACCTGTGATGTGAGTGTGAAGTTTTTATTATGTATTGTTCTTTAATTAATAATGTTCAAAATGTGTCTACACACAGACAGATGCCACCATGACAACATAATAACCTGCATACAATATACCGTTATGTCTGGACATCAAAACAGAGATGTAGCCTATATTTGCATTTGCACACATTGTGGATGTATCAGTTACTGTGGTAACTATAACTGCATTGATGAGTCACAAAATATAATATAACCTGGCTGTGTGTTTATGTGTGTGGACAGAAGTTAATTAGTGGCTGAGAAAATAGAGAGAAAATAGTGGACTCTGGAGGGCCTCACAGAACAAGCACAATGAGAAACACCATTCATTCAATCACTCATTCATTCATTCACTCATTCATTCATTCAGTTCATTTAGTTGAACATGGTGTTCATGGAATTACCTTTGTAATTTGCAATGCCTGTCCCTGGGTTGGCTAAAAACACTTACATACTTACAAATATGATACACAAATATGGATACATAGCTATAGTCAACATTATTTCTAAGACAAAAAAAAGTAAAAGTAAAAAAATAAAATAAAATAAAAATTATGAAGTGATCACAACCTGTTCTGCTGATTCCGGGGGTGAGATCAACTCACCTGAAAGTGCCAGAGAGTACATGTCAGATATGCTCTTTACTATGCATGTATGTTTTTGTTGTTTGGTTGTCTGTCAGAAAAAATCTCAAAGAAAAAATGAACAGATTTCCATCACATTTGGTGGACAGATGTGCCTTGGACTAAGGAACAATTCAGCAGAGTTGGTAGTGATCTGGGTCTGGAACTTCTGACATTATTCAACTCTCATTTTTTAGCCATGAAAGCTATGAAAACTTATGAAACTATCAGAGACAGAGACTTGAATACAGCTCCTAAGGTCCAAGAACTCAATATAAGTTAAAATTAAGCCATAGGAATGTCTTTCAGAGTAACAGGAATTGCTCAACGTTGGCAGAGGTTTGCACTCTGAGTGCCTTTTAGTTTCTTTTTTTGTTTGTTGTTGTTTTATCCACAAACATGATTGAATCCATCCTACCATGGTTGACAGATTTTAATTGCAACCCTCAGTAGTAATTAAGTATTTGATGTTGATCTTACTCTCGCTAGGATTTTATTCTTAACGGAGAAGCTGGCTGAATATAAACATAACACACAACTGCAATAAACCTACTTAAATATATTAGATTATATTGAATCATATTAATTTAATTTGAATGAGTTTAATCACATTTCAATGAAGTCATCGCTTTGCTCTCATGGGATCCACTGTAGCTCAGCACTTGTGCTCCATGAAGGACCTTTATGGAACATTTCATGTTGGAACTTGCTTAGGATGAAACCAGAAATTCTCAGGCATTACACAACTGCTTGTTTTTGCTGCAGGTGATGACAAGTGACAGATTCCTTGGGGTCCCACCCTACCTCAGACACAAATTTCAACACACTGTCTGACTCTTAAATTACTAATTCTTTTACTGCATACTTTGTTCCCACTGGAGTATGGAGTGGAGGAGGAAACACTCCCTTCTTCCACTAGGAGAAACTTACAATAACAATGTATTATGTAAGAGAGCAGTGTACAGTACAGTGTTATATTTATCCTTAAGATTATAAGCCTTTGGGTCTTCCCAGATAACTATGTTTTGCAAAGTTGACTGTTTTGGGATGTGTTCATTATACCTCTGACCAGCCTATGTGTGTATGTGTGGCAGCTGTTACATTTTATACATCAGGCAAGTGGAACATGATTTGAATTCTTTAACTTCAACACTTCAAGTCACCAGATGGCACCAAACATGCATTTGCAAAAATACATTTGCACTACACAGACCTTCTGGTAAGTTTATGTTTGCTGTCTGATGGTTAGCCAGTGACCATGACAGAGAATCTTGAGGGGGGAAAAAACAACAAAAAATGAAAACTAACAACAAAAAACAATATATATACAGCATGCTCTTTGATTATGTCCACATAAGGGCATGGCTGCATTTAAGTGGTCATTTGAAGTGCATTATATCCATGGATATTGATGTTTGTATGGATAGATAAATAAATAAATAAATAAATAAATAAATAACTCAGATCAAAATATACCACAAATCATATTACTGAGGCCTTTAACATATTGCAACAACATCATTACTGAATAAGGCTGGGTGATGGAAATCAGGCTTGTCAGTCTGAATTCTTGGACTGCCTAGTTAAATTGGAGAGGGGGGAATCCTTTCCACTCTCTCAGTAATTACTCTTGAGTTGCCCTTGAGCAAGGCACTGAGCAGCCAGGTGCTCCAGTGAAGCTGCTCAGCAGTGGAAGACTGCAGCAGTGTCTGTCAGCTCCCATGTGTGAAACTGTGTGACTATGAATGTGAAGCAGGGCACAACTGAAAAAGATCATATGTGGTCAGCAAATGTCTCAAAAAGGTTAAATAGACTAAATTAGGTATTTGCATATAGGGCCCTATGTTTAGTTGAGGCAGTATCAAAGTTCAGAAAATAACCTTTCAATGCGTTTTCATCCAGCGAAACATCAGCTACTCAGAAATTTTAAAGAAAATTGGTGAAAATTCATGAGATTTTTTTTTTTATTAAGGCTTAATAAGGGCATCTGTTTTTCTCTAGGGGAACATCATCACATTTTTTCATTATAATTTTAATTCATTCATTTAATTTTAAGGATCTATTTGGGCTGAAAGTAGGGGATGGGGTCCTCTGTCCAGAATTCATAGGTCACCCATTAAGTAATGCAAATATCACCATCAATTGATTCATGTCAGAATTGAATCATGTCTTCTTCCTTAACTTCGCAGGGCCATTAAATTTAATCGAGCTGTGGTATAACCTATATAATTTCTAAGAGGCAATATAGATGGTGACAAAAGGACATAATATATCAATTCACAGGCTGCTGGGGCTTTTAAGGTGTTATGATGACGAAGATAAATGCATGTTGAAGACAAAACCTTATTTTAAAAACTACAGTGACTGCTGCATCAATAGCTCACCCTCAGTATGTCCACTTACTCACTGTCCCCTTTCTGTTGGACATTTACATCCTTGAATTCTTCCTCAGAATTGTTGGTTCAGATTGCATGTGATGTAATGGCTATGAGCATTACAGAACACTCCACTTCCATTAGCACGTGTGTTTTCCTTTCCTCCTGTCTTTGTCTGTAAAATGATTAATAGACGTGGTAACAATGCAAAGTGAAATCTTTTCCATTTGAATCGTCACCAATGAAAGCTAAAGAATTAATTGTACTGCTCTGAAAAAGCTCCATTCATTAACTGTAAGTTCATTTTAGTGATTGACAGCAGATTACACAAACAATCACAACTTGGGATTTAATTAGATATATCAGCTTTCTATTTGTTTTTACATTGGTGTTCTGCAGTGTTTCTGCATAACACTGTAAAAAACACACACACCAACCCCCCCACACACACACGCCTTGCTTACCCTTCTTAGTAGCCTAATGTAGCCTTCTTTATAGAATACCGTGTTATATAATGACTATCTGACATCTCACAAAACAAACAGACAAATACCCACTGGAACCGAACGATTGCAGATGGTTTAAGTCATCATAAAGCAGAATGAGACTGATAATTTTTTGATTTTCTTTTCCTTTTTTTCATCCCGATGAAGACAGGGCGTTATTTTATCTAATAACATTTCCTAACCCTTCATGCATCCATACACTCTATTTAATGTTGAATGCACAATGAGATGTCTCACTCACAGATGCAAATGAGTGTTGCAAAGACAGTTTAGCTATTACTGACTCTGACATATGGCAGATTGATGTGTGACATGACAACAATGTGGAAGAGAGAGAAGTGAAGATCACAGGGTCTATAACTGGACACAATGTGTCTAGTGCGGAAATGAGCACATCAGCTTTGTCAGTATAACCGCAAACAAGCCACTGATTATCAGCATCAAAGAAGTTTAAAAAAAAGTTCATTTATGTAACATATGGATGTCTGTTTTTGATGTGATAGACTATTAACAATGCCTCCAAGTCAAAACCTTATATCTATTATCAGACACACATCCAAGCCCAGTTGCCTAATGCTTAATGCCTGAAATTGTTCTGGGCTTTTTGCAGCATTTCTTCCTCTCTCTTCCACAAGTATTTATTGACGATATGGAGCTCTGGATCTGGAATGTACAATCGCCAACTTAGCAACCATGACTGCACATTGGTCTTCCAACGCTAGCTTAGGCAGATAAGCCTGATTTCAGTATGCAGAGATTAAATTGACTTTGTACCACTAAATATGTGTGCATTGCTACAGAAATTGCCATATGAATTGGTAAACCTGAGTACTGTTGAAATTTCGCGCGGAGGAGGAGAAAAGTATGTTTGATGTTTCTGTTAACAGGGGCGCTGCGGTAGATCATCGTGTAGGGCGCGCGTGTCATTCCCTCTCTCCCCCGTCTTTCCCTTCTATCTCCACTGTCACTTTTAAATAAGGCAGAAATGCCAAAAAATAATCTAAAAAAAAAAAAAAAGATCTTTCTGTTAACGGAAATCTTACTGCTTAGTGATCTGATAATGGACAAATTCACGTTAAAACTTTGCCCAAGATTTGCGACTATTCATTTAATGAGAGACTTAAATTGGCTCCTAAAAGTCATAAACTGAACCAGACTTGCTTCAGTTAAACCATTAAACCAGCCTCTTTATGATTTTTGGACTTACAATCTGTTCAGGCCCATTTCTACTACTGCATACATAAGCCACTTCACCTGGTGCAGTGTCATTGACATTTCTCCATGTTGAGTGCACTCTTTGGTTCTCTCATTATCTCTGTATCTGAGCTTTAATACCTGCTGAAAATTGTTTTCCTAATGTAGAGATTTTTAACGGGCACTTACTGGACCAATCATTCTGTAAAAGTCATGTGAAGCCATCCCAAGGGCTGGCACATTTAATCCATGTTATAAAATGTTGTACATCTGTAATTAATCTGACGCATATTATTCACTAATTTTAATTGCTCACTACTTATAACTTGTCACTAAACATGGAGGCTGTAGCCTTAAGTGGCTATTGACAGCAACATGGAGTTAACTTGATGCAGGTAAGGGTAAGATAGGCAGACGGAAAACTGATAATAATCAGTTTTAATGTAATTTATCATGGCTATGAATAGAAGAGTACAAACTTAATTGAAACAATTATTTTTATACTTATAATTTGTTATATTTTATAATTATCCTCACAGTAAGTGTAATTTCTGATACAGAGCAGGATTATGCATTTTCAAGATATAAAGGAGGGCCAATGAAAGTTTTTTGGTTGAGAGAGAGGACCATCTAACTGGAATAGGAATAAATTGAAAGAGCAATTGAGTGTGATTTGCTTCCAAAATGCCATGTAACTTAATATCTTTTATTTTGTAGTCACTGGGGTCAATGAAGACACAATGTGCTCAGTCTTTGTTTGTGTGTTTGTTTTGAAAATGGAAGAAGAGAAGGTTGCACATTATCATGGTAAAGAAAGTGTCATTTTAAACCTGGCAGGCAGTGACTGTGGTTGCAGCACTTGCAGCCTGATAGTCTGTCAATAGCACTAATTGAGCACCACTCCAAATGAAACAACCTCACAGAAACACTTCAGTCAGACTTGAATAATCTGGCCACCCTCAACCAGGCTGAAATTGTGATGTGGTTCAAGGACCTGGGTTACTTTTGAAAGTCTAGCGAGAAGTTTGGCGTGACAGCGTTTTATAAACCACCGACGAACAAAGTCATTCATACACCAGATAGTAATGTGGCACTTTAGTCAAAGAAGAAGAAAGGAATGCAGTGGGTGGAAGATGTGCTGTACATCTGTGTAAGTTAATGCCAATGAATGGCTGAAAGATGCTCATTTATAATGAACCAATGAACAATACACATACAAAACATTCACCTTCTGATGCAGTGCAGGTACCTGCAAAATTAAAACTACAGTCACAGTGCTTCCATTCACGATGTACACGTTTAACAACTACGCGTGTGATTTCCATGCAATCAGGTAACCCACTCCAATAATCAGATTACTCTGAAAAGAAAATCCCCTCATAGTCTCTTCTCCATGTTACCATAATAAATAAAAGCGGCATACATGGTCATCAGAATGGAATACTGTAATATAACCCTACATCGTCTGGTCCCATCAATTCAAATTCCTAACTGTACATTTAAAATTACCGCTGCACACACTCTGATGATATCCCATACATATAATTTATGGTCAACTAGTTGTATGTAGCACCATTTGGGATTTTGTGATGTAGAGTCATGTACACTTACGCAGATATAGAAATGCTAAATTGGGTCGCCCTGGTGGTTCACCGTATAGAGTGTGTACCGTGAATCATTACCGCTTTGCTGCATGTCATCCCCTCTCTTTCACCCCCGTCTTTCCTATTATCTCCACTGTCACTGTAAAATAAAGCAGAAATTCCCCCAAAATAATCTAACACCCCCTCCCCCCAGAAATGCTGAATTGCTGAGAATCTGTTGAGTTAGCGATCCAATCAGAGTATAAATTTCCCTCCATTTTTTTTTAGTACATGTGATATTCCTGCCGCATAAAGTCTTACAATTTCATCAGCCTTGAGAATAGGAGATTTTGATTAATCCCTTCAGTCATCAGACTGGTCTTCAAAGGTAAAGGTTCTCAAACGTGTGGTAATGGGTGGAGGGATAGCAGAGGGGGATTATGCAAACTTCACAGTGATTAATTTTGGCCTGAGACGTATCTCCAGTGATGGTGCTATAGCGGGGAGAGGAGCATATTGATTGATTGCTGCAGGGGGCACGAGGTTCTGCACGTTCACTTTTTGATGAATAGGCTGTCAGTGCCGCGAACAACCAAATATGGCCCCATAAATGAATGTTTAAGCGATTACGGTATAAGTGTAAATATTACACGTCCATTAAGGGGGATTACAGTTGGTGCCACGTTAAAGAGGGGAGGAAATAAAAGGGACAAGCCAGCAGAATATCCCATAGCAGAGGAGGTGCATGGCAAAATGTGGTTTTAATTTGCATTTATAATGTTTTGGAATTCTAAACAGGGAAGTCCTTGACATTAATCTCTGTGAGTGCGTGTGTATGTGCATGTGTCTGTGTGTGTGTGTGTGTGTTTTATGTGTTTATGTAGGCCGGTGTGTGTTTTCAAGAGGGCATGCACTGACGATGGGGCTTCAACTTGACAGAGCATGCCAGTGCATCCACCCTCTCAAATTACCACACGATATAACGCATCCAGGGTGGTGCACTGGAGGTGAGAGAGGGAATAAATGCCTGCTTCAAAGATGATTTGTGCTCAGCGCGGATTAATTCCCCCTCCAAAGAAAAATCAATAGCACCGTGTGCAATAGGAATACATTTGTGTCACGTCTTGGGGACAAGGGAGTGGAAACACAGTTCAGAAGCAAGTTTAGACAATACACATCAAAATGACTAAAACCCAGCCAACAGCCAAACTGGTTACAAGGCTCATTCTGGAGAGCTGCCAGTAATTAAGAACTCCCTCTCTTGCTCTCATACACATACCTCAATGTGAATTCAATTCATTTTCCAGCATCGCACTTGTGCAATCTTTAACTTTTGAAGCTTCAGCATTTGATCAGTCAAAATATGCAAATATATTCAACATATTCATCATTCACTGTTCAAGGAAGCACTTGCCATCTAATTTTTTGGTGTGCAGTCCCCTACTTTCGACCCTAGTATCAGCAATCTATTTAAATTGGGGACAGACTATTCTGCTTGATTTATAATTATTGCAAAGCACACATTATGTACATAAACACTCACACATGCACACAAGCACACACAAATCCCACCCGCTGTTGGGGAGCAGCAGACGCACGCACACACACACGACACACAATGCAAAAAGAGATACCGATTTCAAACACAAACATAAATTCTACTGCAGGAAACAGTGTTTCTCCAGACTGCATGTCAATGACCTAAAATGAAAACAAATATGCTATTCTTATTTTTGACTTTTTTTTCATGCTACATTTTTGCTAATTAACCAAGGTGAATATTTGATGCTTTTCATGCCCTTTCATTGTTTGCTATCTTCTTTGAACGGCAGCACGACTTGTGTCCTTTGTGGCCACGTTATCATTCAAAGACACTTTGGGGCAAAATATCTGCATGTGTGCATGCAAACATGCCATATCACAAAGTTTGCCATACATTTCCATATCCCCAGACACAGCATCCTCATCCCTCCATTGACTAAATGATAAACACCAGGCCTCTGTTTGCCACTGATCTTCTGAAGAGAAGACAGACAGGAGATCAATAAGATCCGCGCCCTCCATCCCATATCTCGGCATTGGCTTTCCCTCTGTTAGCACCCTCGCCAACACCCCGCGTCCCTCCTTCCCACCCAAAACACACACCTCCCCTCCTCCCGCTCCTCCTCCAGCCCTCTGCCATCACATCCTCCATCAGCCCGGGTGCAGCCTCACTGACGGCTCGATCCTCG
>OMKZ01033819.1:0-13535 GCA_900302535.1 Neoniphon sammara | reverse complement strand
GCTAACTCAGTTTCATAAGAGGCCCATATAATTATTAATCAGTCTTTCAACAAAACATACAGATATGTCACTGCCTTATATTTATAATACAAGGTAGTGACAACAATATATTATTATCATTATCATTATCATTATCATCATTGCTACTACTATTACAGTGGTAGTAGTAGTAGTATTACCAGTAGTAGTTATTGTCATATTACTATTATTAGTATTATTAGTATTATCTAATTACAACTGATCATTTTACAGTAAATGATTGTGA
Organism: Neoniphon sammara; assembly: GCA_900302535.1. Taxonomy (NCBI): domain Eukaryota; kingdom Metazoa; phylum Chordata; class Actinopteri; order Holocentriformes; family Holocentridae; genus Neoniphon; species Neoniphon sammara. The sequence continues at coordinate 13,270 of OMKZ01033819.1, read as the reverse complement.
GGCCAAGCATTTCTTTGGCGTATATATTAATATTTTTATTCATGCATAATAATGAGTTGTTTGGCATGTTCAATTTTGGTCTAATCTATGATTCAGACTTCAAGTTGAGCATGTAGCTCACTAACACAAAGCCACGGTGTCTTCTCTGCTCAACACCTCGCTGTGCATGAAAATACTCAAACACCGCTCAGCCATACTGGCTGTTCCGCTCAGTCAGTGCTGTTGGCCATCCTTCTAGTATGCTGTTAATGTTTTGACAGCACAGTGGCTTAAAGAGGAAACTTATCAATTCTTATTATTGGTCATATAATGTAATTATTCTGCAAGTTTAAGCTGCTGGACCTAGAACGTTGTGAATTGTATTGTCATGACAGACTCACTGCCTCCTACACTACTGAATCCCACTGATTATTGCGAGTTTAATTCAAAAGCAATATCAGATTTATATAGAAATGTATACAATAGGGGTCCATATATTAGCCATATGGTAATTATAAGCAGCCTTATGGAAGCAGGACTGGTTAGTGATGGGATTTAACACCAACCCCCAGTCACAGAGAGGTTCAGCAACAATACATTTTTACTGTAGTTTAAGACTTTCTCTTGATTTTGGGTTTTAGGATTCCTTTCTCACCTTATTAAATCTCTGTCAGTAAAGCAGAGGCACCTCAGCACAAACAATTGATAAAGTATAGAACTGTATAATTTAGTGATGTCTTTTCAATGCATTGCAACCTTCAGTATACAGTACATTATATTTTAATAGAAAATGAGCCACCAATTGAATCTTTATTCTTTATAGTGCTGTAGTACTCAAGGCAATCATTGCTGCAGAAATGATGTGTTATGTCCTGAACAAAATCTTTGAAGAAACTCTGGACAAAAAGAGCAAAAAACAAACAAACAAACAAACAAAAAACAATTATACAACTGTACAATAGCAGTGTAATGCTATGGTCTGCATGGAAAGGGCTGTATATTTTCAAGTAATGTTGTGGATAATCTTTAAGCCACGATTGCACCTTTGCTAGACAAATGCTGGTTAAAGGCTCATTGTTTCTGTGTGCTTCTTTTCTGTTGTGTATGTGTGTATAATTTAAGTTTATATAAGTTCAGGAGGTAATATGCTTGTCTGTTTATTTTTGTTGCTAGAGCTCTCAGGCTATGGTGGGCAGCGCCCATACTGTTGGTCAGGAAATAAAGGGCAGAATGATCTGCCACTGCCTCTGCCACCATTATTGATTTGTGCATGGGAACTGGAATCATGGGTCACCAGTGTGCAGCATTGCTCAGGATTGTACCAAGGGATATTCAGAGTAATGATCTCACACAAAGGAGGAAAAAACAAAAGGCAAAACAGCAGTCGAGTCAATTTGAAAAGATAAGAAAGCTCAGCTTAGCTGTCACCTCCTTCGCACATTCGTCCTTCTGGAAGCCGTATTTCAAATCAAGCTGTCATCATCGCCAAAATGGGTTTTATGATCTCAGCTTCCACCATTAACAAAGCTCGAAGGGTGACATATCACAAATGCTGTGAACATGCCTCTCTTACTGCTGAGTCTCAACCAAGGGCTAAGCCTCACTAGTACAGAATATGTTGAAACCCCCGAACTTGAATTACATGGTCTATAGACACATAGAGTTAAATATGCTACGATTGCAAAATAATTTTTGAGTGAAGATTTTTAACTGACAAGTAGTGGTTCATTTCAGGATGTGCTCATACATGCATTAGCACTGATCATGGACAGCATAAGGTTGAATGCCCCCTCACTAAATATAGCTGACAATGTCTAGGGGGCTTCTGAGGCAAGCGCTTTTGAAATAGTGACTTTGGGTTGAGCTTGTAATTGTAGAGAGAATGTATTATCCAATGACCAACCAAAAGTAGGCGTAAATGCTGCAGCGAGTAGGTTCACTGATTAAGCTCATTAATACTCTCAGAGAAAATATTCTAGCACTGCATGCAGTAGGGTAGACAGAAGTATTTGAATCCAGGAATACATCTTTCCACAGTGTGAAGAAATAGTGGTGATTTAATTATGTATACTGTAAAATGTTGTTTTTTTTTTTTGTTTTTTTTTTTTGGATAGTTCAAGAGGGGACTGCTATCAGTTACCTGTCAGCAAACATGATGAATGTTTTATTTCCAAACATAAAGAAGCCAGCTAAATGCTAGCTGACTTGACAGGACTGCAAATGAAAACCATACGGTTATTTATAGCATTTCCCATCGACATTAAATGGGTGATACTCCATGGAAAATATCCACCTTTTCCCTCCTAGTGTTAGATGTACACACTTACTACCAAGTTCATCATGATAAGCTTTTTAACAAAATCTTTGCTCATACTGATCTTTGCAGTAAAACTGTAATTTGCACTGCATGCAATTTTAAAGGGGAAGATCACTCAGCATCGTGTTTAAAGCTTTATAACTGATGAAATCAATTATAGTTCTTCATCCTCCTTGCATAGAGAAGCCAGCACATTATTATTTAGCTGGTTGGGTAGGTACAGTGACAAACTAGGCGTGTGTGCCTGGTGGCCTGCCTAGTTGACTCAGTGCCCCAGTGTCAGCTCACCAATTGCAATCGCTCTGCATCAGAGGCTGGAATACATAACAATTTCCCAAAGGTGCAATATGTAGAATTACCATTAATGCTTTTTACCACATGTTTCAGTAACTGTAACAAGCTATGCAGCTAGCGAGTAAGTTAGGTATAACAAGTAATTAACAGCTAAACATCCAGTAGAGGAGTTAAGTTGTAATTGGACTAACAGCAGAAGTTCAGAGAGAACAGTGGCAGGAAATGCAAAGGAGTGGTTCATGTATCATGGTATTGTCTCAAAAAACACTACACAAAGCATGAAGCAAGCCATACTTTTCAGTTAAAATATCAACGTCAGCAAGACTTTTATTTTGAAACTTCTCTGCAGTAAATGGCTTCACTCTTCTATACTGTTATGTCACAAATAATATAGGTACTAACACATAATGAAAACTTTAAACAATGACTGAAACACTATTAATAAATAACAAGGACTGAAACACTATTAATAAAATGTATATATTATGACGCACTTATTAAGGTGATGTGACTGTGTTATAAACAGCAATTCATGCTGTCACTGCCCTGCTTCACAGGTCATATTTGTGGTGCAGGTCAGTGATGTAGATGGGCATGTTTCATACCATTCAGCTACTTTGCAATGGTTGTTGATTACAGTATGTCAGCGTTTCACATTGTTTTGCTCACCTCCCAATACTGAATGTAGAAAATAATTTAGATTATCAGTGCAAATACAGCACTGTGGCACTTTCTCAGGCTGCTCTCCCTCCTTATTTTGCCTTTGTGTGGTAATAAACGATGATACCGGCTTATGTCTTAAATGGGTTTCTGTCAGTTGCGCGCCAGAGAGAGAATGAATTTCACTGAGCGTACTGTAGATGCGCATAAACAGGATGAACAAGAAATTGGAGACTGTGAATGTATAACAGGGGGCGAGGCCTCTGCTGTACTTGAGTAATTTATGAAGTGTTGTCTATTGGTATACATAGCCCTGCAGGCTTTAGAAATCCACGTGATTCCTGCCAATTGCACATAGTAATCTATTTTGTAGTTATTTTGGAGAGCTTCTGGAAAGCTGCATGTAAAGATGTAAAACGTAACTGTTCAAGGTGTATTAGTGAACACTGACTTATGTCCCTTACAGTCAGAAAGAGAGGAAAAGAGCTTGTCCTGTCCTAGGTCTGTAATGTCACACCAATGTATAGCTCCATTGACAATGAAATAGGAAAGATGAAAGAGGTGACCAAGGACCCAGGGGGGTTTCTCTGGGGCTGTGGGTACATTTTCTGTTTCACAGTGGTTTTCATCTCTATGAAATGAGGCTCTGTTGAGTGCAAAGCCGTACACACTCTACAAGCCCACAAAGTCAGGATCTTATGCATTGCCAATTTTACAGCTCCATTTTGTAGATCATGTTTACTGAACTTTGGTTCTCTAGTTGCACATATCAGTTCTTAAACCGTGTGGTATTCTTCTCAATGTTTTCGGAACTAGCAAATTTATAAATACACCCTGGTTGTTTTAACAAGTTTAAACACCTAGTATCTATCTAATTGAAGTGCTGCCTTTTTTGTATTATAGCAGCCTTTAATGTATTATACCCATCCATCCATCTATGCATCCATTTCCATATCATTTCCATGCCTATGTCTAATCAGGGTCATGAGAGACTTGAGTCTATCCCAGCATGCATTTGGCAGAAGGCAGGGAAACACCCTAGACAGGTCATTGTAGTTAGCATTACAAACAGTTGCACAATTTTATCTGTCCAGACCACTAATTGCACTACGCTGGTCACCTTCAGGTCAAAGATAATAACATCTGTTCCATAGATCACCTTTTATCTTACAGGGCTTCCTAACCAACCAGAATAAACAATGTAGCTAGTGTCGTCATGGCAACAATAAACCCCAGGTGATTGATGTGTCCAAACACAAAATCACCAATAATTACTCAAGTAGTTTTTGACTATACAGTTTGATTAAAGTGAGTGTAACTACAGTATGTCTACATTAAAAACTCCAAAGCAGCACAGTGTTGTAACCAAGAGAATCACTCAGCAAATATCTGTTTAATTCATATATTGATTCAGCCACTATCAGCGAGATACTTCCTGTATGTGGCTGTACATTGCACGAGCCTTCAATCAGCTGATGCTTATTTGACTTCTGCCCTGCTGCCTGGTGTACGAGCAAACACTGCATTTCTCTTACGCATGGCTTTAGGGCTCTGTGCACCTAAACAGTGCATACCGTAAGCAGTGCACATTGCAAAATGCATTACACATGAATGCACAGACAAATGAGAACACACATGCACACACACACAGAGCAGCGCTTATAGAGGTGTTCCTCCTGAACACTTAAGCACATGTTGGCAATAAATCTGTGAATAATTGCACAAATACAAATGCAAGTGAAGTAAAGTGACAAATTTACCCACAGGGAAATCTGATTTAGGTTCTGTTCATAGGGGTCTGAGTTTGTTTAAAGTGTTCCAGCGTGCATAAATTGTTGTGTAATTGCTCGGAGACACTTTATTTGAAAGGCTGAAGTGAGCCAAGTTTGAAAACACAGTGAGATGCAAGTCACTTCTTCTTAAGGGACCCTTCAATTCATGGTCGATAGAGGAGAAATATACCCTATAAATCTTATAAATAATATACATCGTAAGACTTAAAAAACAAACAAAAAAAACAACAACAACGGTAGCAATGATGTAATTGATTTGGGGATTTTCTATTATAAGGGGTCTAGTCATGTGGTCAGTTTCTGTACAATGTGTACATGTTAAAATATATTAAATAATAAAATGAATACTGTTACTTACTAGGAACTGTACATCAATAAGTTTATCCAAAGTTCTCATCTATGAAAGGACGTTAAACCGATGCCTCCATGTTCAACTGTTTTTTTCCACAACGGGACTTTCAATACCTCAACTGGGAATTTGTCACAGTTTACTCTCAGTGTGTTTCATGTGTTAATGGTTCCAGTTGAGGGACCTGTTACAAGTTAAATGATTGAATACGTTGCAAAGCATCAATACGTACTGGAACCTGAGGAATGCTGAAGCCAGTCGATTCACTCAGGCTGTGTGGCAGCTTGTAGCCACGACTGTAAGCACCTGATCTCTGGCCATAGGCGGCACTCAGTTTACCGCTCCGATCAGCTCGGCGCCAGCTCACCCTGCAGCCACGGCATCAAAGTATGGTCACCAGTCCCTGTCTGCTGTACGCAGCCCGGTTTTTACTGATCTCATTTCCCATTGACCCAACTGAGTCCCAGCTGCAGCTTGATCTCATTTGTAATGGCAAAGGCAGTAAATGCAGCCATGAAACTGCAGATCAGATGCAGTGAGACTGGTGAGTAGAATAGACACATAACTGACCGAATACGAAAATGAGAGACCAAAGGAGAAGATACAGCACTTCTAAATGTGCGCTTTACAATGTCCAGTGTATGTAATGTATTCAACTTAGGCTGTCGTTCACATCTATAAGAGAATATACTACGCATTGCTCACATGGGTGTGCAGTAGTTGTTCTCCCCACAATATAATTTTGTCCTCTGTAAACACAACTGCTGATTGATGCATGCAGGAAATTAGTTGGATCCTGCATTTTGGCAGGGGCCATTACATGATATATGACAGTATTTCTCTCAATATCAGTCGACACATTTCCCATATTACAGAGAATCTCTTAGTCTATGTACTGCCACATGTCAAATGGTGGGCTGTTTTGCATATGGGCTGGTTTCACCGCCCATCGTAATTCAGTCTCAAAGTAATGCCTATTCAGCACAAAACGGGACTGTGTTGTCAGTATACCAGGATGGATGTTGGGGCATGTAGAAGTGATATCTATCCTGATGAAGAGAGAACACCCAATGATTTATTACAGAGGAAACACAGGAAAAATGCTCAAGGTGGGCGCTTTTCACTTTTCCCTTTACTTGGATTTTCTATTTGAATTAAATGAGGTGTATATGTAGGCAGGCGGGAGGGGGGCAAGGGTGGCAAGAGATAGCATGCAGGAGAAAGGACATACTTCATCTTCACATTCAAAGTGTTGTTTTCAGCAACTTTGAAATGAAAGAGAAAAATGCTGATAGAATTGCACCAGAATGTATCACAGTGGACTGCAACGAAGAAAAAAAAATCCTAGGTCAGACATTGGTGAGGTATCTTGCATGCAGGGCATTTTTTTTCTTTTTGCCTCTCCTTGTAAGGTCCCCAGTGACTCACTTTTTGAACCTGCAGAGATTGATGGGAGGAGTGTCCTTCGCAGTGCCAGGATAGGCTGACCAAGGGCAGGATGCATGCTATCCAGTTGATTCAGATAGATAAACAAGGAAAGAAATGTCATTTACAACATCCTGAGATAGATGTTGCCAGCATCACTACCAGGAAACATGCTTAAAAGCCCATCTCATTATTGAACTCCCACCAGACAGAGGTACAAAGAGGGTCTCCACATAAAAATGAGATGTACACCATGCAAAGCTGGGGAAAGAGTGTATATATATCAATAATGTGAGGCAAAACAAAAAATAACAACAGCCAGGCTTCATAGCATATCCAGTCCTGTCATACTTTCATGGCTGATTAAGAACAGAGATGATGATAGCTTGCCTACAGACCACCTAGGTAATTTGGAGCTTTGGGTTCCATCAGGAAAACGCCTTGTGGTACAAAATGATTCAAGCTAGGTCCAAAGCCGATGCTGGCTATTTTGCTTCTTTGGATTTAGTGTGGATGTCTTTATTTGTTGATGTGGTATGGAATCAAGTTTTAAGATGCAGAAAAAAAATCCAGAAATCATTAGCAGTAGCTATCTTAGAATTACATTAGTTGACGCTGAAGTTAACGTCTCAGGATGTTTTCAATCTTTGATCATAGTTTGATAGCAAACATATGTATCTCTCTCTCTCTCTCTCTCCCTATATATATATATATATATATATATATGAAAATAGTGAAAATAGATTAGATTAAATAGATAATGCATTCATTTTTGCAAAACAAAGGGGAAAAAAAGGAAAAAAAAGGAACTGGATGTGCTGTAGAAAGCCCAACCACTTTTGTGATCTATGTTGTCTCGTACTTTCTAGCTTGCTTGACAGTCAACTGAAATTCTTACATTTGGCCAGGTTGGAATAATGCTTTCATGTCATGTGTGATGAGTTGGCCTAATTGTTCATCTGTTGACAGTTCTTTGATTTTAGTCCATGTACAATAGCATGTCAATATATTTCACTAAATAAAAATTCTGCTGCAGACCGCCGTAGTACGTCATTTTTGAAGACATGGGTACCGTGATCATACCAAACGAGTGTAAAACTACATCCTTACAATTTCACGACACTCTACTTGGAAATCACCAGAAAGTTCTTGATAAAATGTTTTTAAGATACTCGACCGGTAATAGAACAGCGTTATGGTTTAAAAGATGGACTATTATGATTCAAGATTGCCATATGGTGTGAGTTGCTGGTGCTTTGCTGTCATGCACAACAGACTGTTTGGACACTTTTTGGAAGTCATAAAGTAGGAAAGTGGGTACGTCATCGCTGGTTTGCTGGTGATTTTGGAAGCGATGATCCAATGAGAAAATGTGGTCAAGATCAGTTATGTTTTAAGAGTCGAGTTGCTCCTTAATGTGAAGATAAATCTGGACTTATTAACTTTTTCAGTGATTTTGAAAAGCACTTTGAAAACCGTGAAGGTCTTGGATAAATCACGTAGCGAGTAGGCTACTTACCCCGGCTACTCAAGCCGGTGTTCTGACCCTCAAAACAACTAAATTTCTCTACGTGTTCTGGCTTGTAATGATTTTCTCCTTTTGGAGAACTTCTCATGTCATCCTTGTGAAAACAGAGGATATCGTTAAGCGTCACCATGGTTACAAAGTGAAAAAGTCAGTCAATCCAGGTGAGTTTGGATTGCTGTGTATAGTCTATAGATTGTGACTGTGCTAGCATAACAATGAAAAAAATATCAGAAAAAAATGATCATTTGAGGGAGATGATAAGAACAATATTTATTCTAAGATTGAATTAAAATTTGTTATCCATTGGTCAACGGCAAACCACAAATCTCAAGAAATTGTTTAAAAGTGAGTTTGAAAACATGTAAATGGCGACATGATGGGGGACATTCACTTCCGAAAGCGGCGTGACATATGCACTTTCCCACTCTATAGGCATATAGCTGGTAGCTGCTAGTTTCTCATGAAGCTTTCATTAATGTAATGACTCATGTAAATGGCAAGCCTAAAGCTCATTTATCAAATTTAATGTATTTCACATAAACTTCACAACACTGATAACTGGATTCAAGTCAAACAGATTTCCTCCACACTATCGAGGGGCTCAAAAGTTTGACCTTTGTCATAACAAGCAGGAAAGAAGTTATGTACCCAGCTGGTTGGCACTGTTTCTAAGTGCAGGCTTTCAAAAAATGATCCATTATTTAATGTTTTTGTGGCAGTGCATTGTGGTTTTGATGTTGCAGATACACTTTGGCTGCTCTTATTATTATGAAATCAGTTTCAATCAAAAAAAAAAAGCTATGGAAATATTCAGAAAATGATGTGAACATTTCTTATTGTGTCGACATAGCAAACTGTTTTATTATTATTATTATTTTTTTTTTGCTGATGCGCTGATGTGGTTTATGATGAAATGGACTCTAGAGGGTCTGAAAATGGTTCCTACTAAAACTGTCTTTGAATATCAAAACAAATCTAACTTCATTTTCACAGCAACACTCATGCCCATTCTCAGCATAAATATGACAGTCATTTTTTTTTTTTGTATACATTTAAACATCAAGTAAATGCCTGTCCTTTACCTGCATAGTACACTTTCAAATGAATTCACAAGTTTATCATTTACTGTATACTGTGAGGTCTCCATCACATGCAGACTCTCCCAACTGGAACAGACGCATCCACATTCCCAATAAGACCTCGTCCCTCTGAATATCAAATATAGACTTTAGGAACTGACTGATGAGCCAAACTGCATCATGTTTTCCCCCAGGAGAATAACATATCATCTCTCTCGTTCTTTCTCTCCTCCTTTTTCCATCCCCTTGAACACACACACAGACACACACGCACGCGCGCGCGCACATATGCATGCACTCCCATGCACCACCACACTGTCACTCTCACTTTGATTCCATTTTTTGCATTAGGTCTATGTAAATTATTTTATTTTCATAACTTTACATTTACGCATTTTGTTTTTGATATACTATTTTTTCCTCCTTTTTGAGTTTGTCATTTAGACGCTGTTATCTACTTCTGTTGACTTTTATTTGTCATCTTGTTGTTTTTTTGCCTTTGTCTCTCTGAGGTGAGATGTTTGTATGAGCCCTTCCGTGTCTTTTTTTATCTCACCTGCACAATGTGACTTTTTCCTCGGTTCCTTTGGTGTAACATCATTTCATGTGCAAATAAATGAACTTTAAACTCTAGATGGCAGTGCAGGAGAAGCAAAGAGTACTAAGTAGTGAGATTCACATAAGTGCAGTGGTTGAGAAAATGTCTATTAAGTAAAGTAAACGCCTTCTTGTTCCTCACAAATCTCATAAAATAGTCCTCTGCTAACTCATTTTCTGTACACTGAGCTGGTTGGCTTAAAGTTCATGTCACATGAGTAAGGTACACTGTATTTTTATTTCTTGTGGCTATTATTCATAGTCGAACTTCAAACGACATGCATATAGATTGTCTATATTTATATGATGTATTTCATGTGACATTTGAGTGTCGCATTTGTTGAGCACCTCCCAGGACTCAGTTTTATGATGTTTATTGCCTCAGCAAGTCACAAACTTGTTGAAAAAGAGATTAAATTTCAGTGTCTTTGCTATCCACAACTGGAAATTCAAAGCGGAGTTTCAAAGTATTGTGCATTTTATAGTGTTATTGGTTGCTGTTATTTTCAGCTTCCCATCTAACCAGCTTGAACAAAAGAGATTCCTCTGCATCTGATGACACTTAATTTGTCAAAATGGCAGCCTACATGCCTCTCTGCTCACTCACCTGCTCACAGTTCCTACCAGAGTCAGCGTAAGGATGGACTTAGCCATGAACATGGAGTTTGAAATAAGATTGTGCGCACTTGAGCATAGGCCAGTCTTCATAATGAATTAATTCATGGTACACCATTGTCACACATCATGACACCATAACCACACATTACGGAACAGTTCAGGCAGCTTCTGCAGGATTTATCAGCACCTCAACTACCAGTGGAGTAACTGGAATTTAGGGTTTTTTGCCCTTGAAACAGGACATCATGATGGAAGAGGCAAAGAGAGGGGATATATATTCTTTGTCCACAAATTAAAAGTATTTTAATCTCACAACTAATGTATCCCCTTTCTTTGTCCTCAGTTTTCAAATATTTTTTGTCTACTCTGCTGTTGAAATCTCTAAATGGAAAACATAAACTTCAAAATGATAAATGGGCATGAAAATAATTTCATTGATAGAAATTGTGGATGTGTGACATGCTTAATTAAGTAGGCCTATAATTAAATGAATTAATGATGGACTATAGAATAAATTATACACTGCTTAGTCAATAAATTTTCTGTTGGCTTGGTCTACTGCCATGGGCTCTATTTCTAATGAAATATCTACATGTGGGCATGCTGCCCCTTATATCACTGAGTTAATAAATGAAACTTCCTGAATGTTTGATTTTCTCTCTTTTTTTTTTTTAAAGATTTAGTTTAAAACAGACTTATCATGGTAATAAGTAATGAGTCATGTGTACTTCCCATCCTTTGCCTTTACATTCTCTTTTGCTAATCTCTTTATGATATTGAAAGATAAGAGTGATATAGGATTTAAATTGTATTTTCAACGGTGGGTTTGCCTTAGTTTGCATGTGCTTCGCTGGGCAGCTTTTCAAGTCAGAATATTACACAAATACCATATGGCCACCATGTGAGTAAAGTCAGTTATGTGGGAATCTTATTGTTTGACCTAGATTTACATAAGCGTTTAAATTTATTTTAACTTGCCATTACACTTCATAGATGTACATAGTATTTTATTTACTGAGTTGCTGACCAAGGCAATATTCAGTATCTATCAGTAGGAAAGACTAAACTAAACTAAACAAACTAAACTAAACTAAACTGTTGCGATCACAGTAATAAATACTCCCCTTGGGATTGTGATTTATGGTGAGAAATGTCCACTGATGATGTTTGCAGTGTCTTATAGGTCACTGCCAAAATTTGCGTATGCAGATTGAAACCTTTGTTCATATGCAGCTTTTTAGTGTAGAAGTTTCATATATCAAGTCCATGGTGTGTGACAGGAGAGGGCGGTTAGATGAGGCCACCTTTACTTATCCTCTGTCCCACTAACTTTCCTTGATGTACTGCCCCTGTTCTCCTGTTTTACCTCATCGTTCTCTCTCTCGTCCTCCATTCTGTACTTTATAACTTCCTATGCCAGAACCGCTTTAATGATTTCTTTTTATCCATCAGCTATTACTAAGATGATGGGGTTATTTCATTAGGTATAGTTGCCTCAACCATAAATATTCATAGGTGTGAGAAGATGAGCTGAGTTAGCAATTCATAATAACATAATAAACATATCACTTATTGGTAACATGATTTTAAGCAGTTGAACTTGGTAAAAAGCCGTCACAAATGTCATTGCAGTCAGTTGATGACAGGCATGCACAGCAAATGAGTTTAGAAGATCATTAGAGTTGTAATGTCTTTGCAACAGTGCACGTTTTATAAAAGTGTTTCAACATCATGAACACTTGTTTAATGACGTAGCCCAGTTGAGTGTTATAGCCCAGTGCAACGCTTGTAGTTTGAAAGAAGAGTGAGCAAAGCATTAGCAATGAGCATCCAGGGTGGGACCTCCAGCAGTAAAAAAACGTGCAAAAAATGACGCATGCAGCTGCACCCAGTTTACCAATACCTGGCATGTAAATCAGGTTGCTGTAATGTCAGGTGTGTCTGAGCCTTGGATTGCACTTACAGCATGTTGTTGGGAGGAAGAGAAAAAGAGGGACGGTATTTTTTTTGAAGGCAAATTAAAAGCAGTTTAATAGCATGCCTAATCTAACAGTTCACCAAAAGCAGTCTTCCCTTCTTCCTCATCCAACATTTGTTTACAAATCATTTCTTCCCTGCTACCATTTCCTCTTGTGAAAACAACACCAAGGCTGCTTCATGCCTTATGTAATGATATTTGGAGAAGTAGTAAATAGATATGGAAAGTGTTCAGTTTAAATGAGTGAAGCTGTAAATGTATGCCACATTTAATTAGGCCTAAGAAAAACATTAAGCAGGACTACAGAATAAATTATAGAGGGCTAAGCCAATAGGTTTCCTATTGGCCTGTTCTGCAATAAAATTGGGCAGCATTTCTTAGATTAGATGAAACTTTAATGATACCCATGGGGAAATTGGGTACATTTGTACATTTATACTGAAATGTCCAACATATAATGTCCAACATTAACCCATTTAGTGTAGAATTAAATATTAAACATTAAGAGCTTTGGCCATTTCATTCCTAGACTGAGTAAAGTCACATAATCATATATCTTTTACTTTTTTTAAATTAAGTTTAGGTCATTGTCAAAACAAAGTAGCCATAGCGGAAAATTCAGAAATAAACCTCTTCATGTGTGTCTTCTCTCC
>OMKZ01033818.1:4501-16507 GCA_900302535.1 Neoniphon sammara | reverse complement strand
TTTTTTACGTGATCCCTAAGTGTTTTGTGATGTTACAGTTTGTTTCATATAATGTTAGCAAACATGTTCAACGCGGTTGAGGTCTGCCATGCCTTTTTTTCCTCTTCATTAAACTCCAAATAGGCCTGGCCTGGCAAGGGCATGCCTCTGCAGAATAGAGTTCTACTTCTCTTTGATCAATGTGTAGTTGACCCTGTGTAAGCTCCCAACTCTAGAATGGGCAATTCAGATGTGGGAATGCCCACATCTGAATATTTCTACTATAGTGTTTGACCGTAGGTTTTATGCACTGTTGCATTAGCCTACCATGCATCAGTCTATTACCATAAGCTGGCTGACTGCAAATGCAAAATTTAAACTTTGATTGTTTTCTTACAGTCTTCAGCCAATCCAGTGGTCTTTTGCCCGTACTTTACTAACTGAAGTAAGGCGTTCTTTGTTTAGTTGGTTTGGAATCTTGAATGTAGATGCTGTTCCATTACATTAAGATGTTAGTTTGATATATAAATAGTGAGGTCACTGTAGGTCTGCCTGGTCTTCCACTGATTGGAAATGACTTGGCTTGTGGAAATCTCTCCAGCGAATGTACTGCTACCTTAGAAACTGTCAGTTTAGCTTCGAGTTGGTACTGGGAGAGTTTTTTTTTTCCAACCACCAAGAACAACAGTTTGGCTCGTTTGATATTGTTACAAAAAAATGGAAGAAAAAAAAAATATAGTATTACTTAGTCTTAGTACAGTATGATTAAGCTGTATATCTTGATACAAGTTGGCTTATCTTGAAATAAACCTAAATCCATATTAAAACTAAACCCAAAAGCAGCACAGCACATTTTGCTAGTTGCTAGTTTACTAGTTTGATAAATAAAATATCATAGCTTGTGAAAAACAGACACCAAAAATTACAAAGAGTACATGAAATCAGCTATCAACTAAATATTTTAAACATCAGATTAGGATCTGATTGTGTCATGTGTTATCATGTTATCAATTGTATCATGAGTTGTGGTTGAGGTTATATGGTTTCTCTTTGCCATTGTATTTTCAACAGATGCCTTATGTGACATTCTTAAATCAAGCAACATGAAACATGTTCATGCTCAATTTAAGATTATACTGTAAAATCAAGGAATAAAAATAAGCAAATAGCTTTTAAAACAAGGCAAATTATCTATGATGTCTAAAAAATACATTTTAAATCTTGGCAAGTGCCAAATAATTTGCAGTGCACAAGCACAGGCTGAGCAGTAGCAAGAATGACTCATTTTGGCCATTTCAGCCCACGGCATCATCATCATTTGTAGAATGTGGGCAGATGAATTGAGCCTCACACAAGACTGAGTGAGTACAACTGCAATAGCGACTAAATAAGGTTGAAAAATGTTGAAGTGGTCCTTTAACTAGCGAAAATCTTGGCTTGACTGCTACAAATTTTGTATTCGATGTCAAAAATTCGTATTTAAATCTCACATGGTATGTACCCCAGTGATCAACTGCTATCTAAAATGTGCGTCCTTTTTGTGTAAAAGAAAACAAACTGTTTTTCTTGAATACACTGTCATGAACTTTTTCAAGAAGGACGTCCATAATTACGTCTCTTGATCTACTGGTTTTGTGGAGAATCTCAATGTAAGGGACAGCGATCTCGTCTCATTATCCTTCATTACCCGTCAAATGACGTTTTCTCTTGGATGCAGGGAACGTCATGCCAAAGTCCATTTAATAATCTGACATTTTTTTGTGTCTACGTATGCACTGCATACGTAACACACCTCGTAGAACAAATGACTTCACACTTTTAACGAATGGAGAACCGCTACCGATACTTTTGGCATGCATATGACCCGCCATGTAATTAGTACATTTCAACTTTTGGAACTGGTTAATAATCTTCCTTATGGACATGAACGAGGTCAAATTAAACAGTCATGTTTTTTAAATTAGACTGGCGTGACACTCCCTAACATCACTACAAAACGGCGTGTATCGGTGCCAGCAAGAACTCTGTAGCGATTAAGATTCATGTTCGATCTCTGGGTTAAACGAATTCTTCCTTATACAACTACTTTAGCCACCTACAACAGCTAGATATGATCAACGAGTATCAAAAAATACATGTTTGACAGCTACCGAGTTAATGCATTAGAGTTAGCTAGCCGGCTAGTTAGCTAACATGGTCTGTCGTCAAAGACTGATGATATAACTGAAAACCGAAGCCGAAATACATTAAGACAGGTTCTTCAGTTGTTAAAACACTACATACCATCCATGTCAGTGCGTTTATGACTTCCAGGTAATCACGCGAAGATGTATTTGCAACTCTCCAACAACCTTGTCTTGATTTGTTTTGATTTAGCCGTGTACCTGATACTACACTTCCTGGTTTTCACCACGGCGCTTCCTGGTTCACCAGCAGTCACGTGACTACGGGAGGAGCGCAGCTGAAACGTGATGTTGTTGATCACACACATATATGTATATACATATACAAAAACTGTGTGTATGGTTAGAATTATCTCTGATTTGCCTTTTACATTCACGATCACATATTACAGTGTGATCAAGTGGACATACGATCTTAGAGTACTATGTGCCACTAGTCAGAGAGCGGGAGGGAGAGGGAGGGTGAGAGGGAAAGAGGGAGGGAGGGGGAAATTGGGGAAGAGGAGCAGAACAGCACAGGTTCTTAAGTACAGACATTTGTGACTCTACGTGTAGTGTAGCGTAAGCTAACCAGACGCTGCTCATCATGAATGTGGATGTGGATGGACTGTACTACAGCTGACTGAAGCCTAATGGGGTCTGGAGCAAGCCAAAGGGAAGATTCAGGTAAGAACAGAGTACAAGTATCTCAAATAACCTCTATCAAAATACTTTGATTTAAAAAAACAAATGGCCTGTGGCGCCAGCAATACATTGATCAGTCTGATTCTTCAGACTAATCTGTTTGTTTTGTCTCATTTTGTTACAGTTCAGCTTGTTGTGTGAATTAAAGGTGTATATAAGTTGTTGTTTTTTTCTGTATCCTCAACTCTGTCTATTTACCACTGAAATATAGAAGGTATGGACCAAATGAAAGAAAGATCAACATCCCTACAATATGAAGATATGTCTACTGCTACCATAAGCATTTATTGTCATGGATTTAATTAAGGGGGTGAACTTGTCTAATTCTAAGCAGTATTAACATAATGATAGCAAATGATACCAGTGACTTCATTATGTATTGTATGTATGCATTTTGTTCTTTTGACGTCTTCCAGAGAATAAACATCAGTTATCACACATGTGGTTGAACATTATAATACTGTTCCACGTGTGTAAGACAACCTATAATGTCCAGATATAACCCAGTTGTGCATTTAATGGATTTTCAGTGCAGATGGTGGATAAGACGGTGTTTTCCACCACTGGCACTTGGATGGAGACCACTCAAATTTATTATGGTAGTGCTAATGCTGATTAACATTGCTTTCTAAGAGATGAAACCATCGCAGCGAAGCACCCACACTGTGCCACTGTCACCATCACCGAGGGGAGCCTTTGTGTGTTTAGTTTGACCAGTCTCTCTGTAAGCATGATGGTGACGTCGCACAGTATATCCATATTAACAAAAATTGTTTGTGGAAAGCCTTGGCTGCCTCATCTAACATTGTGGAAATGCCTGGTTGTCTTTCTTAGAATCCGTTGAATGTTGGAAAATATCTTAATAGGCTCATCATTATTGCTCTGGGTAGGACTAATATGATACTGGCGCAGCTCTAACGCTCTTAAGAAATTAGTACAATCCTATTTAAAGGGTGTTGCTCTTCATAACATCCAGAGACATCCAGGAACAACACAACACAGCGGAAAGTAATATGCACACTGATCCAGCTAAGCATTAAACTGGGCTACATTTGAAATGTAACAAACACAGGTACAGCAGGTAGACATCACTGTGTCATCATTAGTTAACTTTAAAGGGGCCCTAATATAAGAATCAAATGGTCCCTTATTTCTGTAAATATGGGATGTTTAATATAGACCATGTTTAAAATGAATTTTGTTTGAGTGGTTAAATTTAGAGGTACTGAATTTTTAATTCCCATGACACCACAATCAGGGCACAATGTCTGTGTAACTATGTGGGAAATGCAATAATATAACTCACAATTCCCTTGGACAATAAAACTATTTCATATCTCTTCATTAAAGAGCTGCCCTCATCATCACAGCCCAAGACAGAATCTTCAGGCTCCCCTGACGGCCCTCCACGTCCACCCATGATCATCATCACAGCTCCATCCCGGGAAAACATCTATGGATCACCATCCACCACAACTATAGCAGATGCCATCAAAGAAAGTAGGCCTACCTCTGCCCCTTTCATGGTGGGGCACAAACAAATAAAAAGTCAATAAACTATCACAACACATCCAGCTAAAGAAGGTGAGCGCGCAAAATGAGATCAGCAGTGGAAAATAAATCAGATATAGAAATTCTGGTTGGACTAGTCACATTAACTTTCTTGACCTTTTGACCCTCCTCTAAATGTGATTAGATTTGGTCTACAGTAGGAATAGCTACGTAATACTAGCTTATTAAAAATAGCGTTATTATAAAGTGAAAAGCAACTTCCAATTTCTGGTTTTACAATTATTTTTTTTCTTTTAACAGCGTTTGAATGATGCTCCCCTGTCTTCCTGCGCTTTATCCCTCCCTGCTCAAACCCCGGGAAAGCGCACAGTTGTTCCTTTGACGGACTAAAACAAAACACAATGGCTGCGCCGACGACGCGCCGCTATCTGAGAGACTAGCTTAAGAAAATGCCATAGCGTTAGCTAGTTATTCGTGCTCAAATGACAGAATGGACACCGTTGGAGATGACGAGCCGGACCCCATAAAGCTGAAGTCCATTAAGAACAACAGAACATTCACAGTGCCACAAAATGACAGGGTAAGGACGAGTACTTTGTCCGTTTAGCTAAATCGCCAAACTGCGTTCAGGAGTCTGGTAGTTTAATAATGCCTTGGTTATTGCTAAAGATACATAACTCCAGAACATGAATTAAGATCAATTTTAAACCACAATGGTCTACTGAGCAATTCGGCAAATAGCAAGAAATACTTTAATGATATTAAACTCTTAATTGGTTTCATTTTCCTCTCTCAGTATGGTGTATCAGCCGCATCATAAACCAATACCTTAGCAGAAATTGTATTGAAATTAACGCTGTTTGGTGGATGGATATATGTGCCAAAATTGATCCTCACGACTGGTAAACGGTCTCGAGTCGTAATTTCCGAGGTGACTGCGTTTTTTGTCAAGTAAGGCAGCTTTAAAATGTCAGATTTTTGCATAGTGTTAAGCATGACGTTTTCTCTACCCAGACGAGGACCCGTTTGTTACATACAAAGGTAGTTTGGGTGCGCGTGTATCAGTATGCATGCACGTAAATAGTGAGGTGCCTTGGGGACAGTAGTTGAGGTCTGTGTACTTCACTGCTTCAGTCATTGTGTCAAGCAGCAGCCAATCTCATTAACTTGCTTGACCATTGACTCCTACTAACAGCCTGCATGCTAAACCAAGCACCCAACAGCCACTTCCATTATCTCTTCAGTAAACATTTATTAAATGAGGTTTAATCCTTGTAACCAAAATGCACTTTCTATCGAAGTGCTTTTTTACCAGTTTTGGAATATATCAAATATGATGCATCCAAGTGTTTCTGAACTACATGTCACCTCTGTCTCTTGTCCCTTCTTTTTTCAGCTTGGGAACTGCCGAAGCGTCAAAGAGTTCGAGAAACTGAACCGAATCGGGGAGGGAACCTATGGCATTGTGTGTAAGTCATCAGAGACTGTTAACTTCGTGGTTGGACCACGACGTCAGACAGTAGATTCACTATTGTAGAATGTTGCATAGCAGTTACGCTATTTTGCTTCCCATTTTATGCAGATCGCGCTCGGGATACCAAGTCTGATGAGATTGTAGCGTTGAAGAAGGTCCGGATGGACAAAGAGAAAGATGGTAAGACCACTCAGATTACTTGGAGTTTGTTGCTAATTATTTCCATTCTTGTGCAAACGGTAACAGCAATACAATGTTAACATGACAGCCCTTAAAATTACGGGAAGGTATTAAAAAATACGGTCATTAGAGGTCTTTCACTGTTTACTATTCACTGTTATGCATTTTTGTTTTCAGAATTTTGATGCAGCTACAAAATCAGAAAGTGGTATTTGTGGATTCTTTACATATTGTCATGTTCACTTGAATAGGGAAATAGAAATTAATGAATTGTGTATTTTCATCAGCAGTATAAATTTTTCTTTTTTTATGTTTTTATTGCATTACTGTGCAGAGTAAAAGTTTTGACCCACATGCATGTCCACTCTTAAAATAACACAGAATAGGGTGGCCACAGTATGCTGGACAAGTCATACAGCACATCATTCCTGTTGTTCTGCCCAGTTATAGTTTCAGAGCTGTGATTTGCTGTGTTCAATTGGACAGGGATTCCCATCAGCAGCCTCAGAGAGATCACCCTGCTGCTGAGGCTGCGGCATCCCAACATA
The DNA here is from genome assembly GCA_900302535.1 of Neoniphon sammara. NCBI lineage: Eukaryota > Metazoa > Chordata > Actinopteri > Holocentriformes > Holocentridae > Neoniphon > Neoniphon sammara. Next base: position 9,947 of record OMKZ01033818.1, on the reverse strand, counting down.
GTGGAGCTGAAGGAGGTGGTTGTAGGCAGCCAGCTGGAGAGGTAACACACACCCACACACACACACACACACTGGCATACAGTGAGCCGTTAAACTGTTATTGTATGACTGGTAGTTGTAGTCCACAGCTCTTACTGGCTCACGCTGTCCAATAGAGTTTTTTCACAGCAGCCGTTTTGACATAAAATAGCATGAAATAGCGACCCATTCAATTCACACCTTTGATCTATAAATACCAGTAACTGTTCATTGAAGTGCTAATGCGCTACTTGAATATCACCACTCACCACTTCCTCATGTGTTGCTTAACAGCCACTTTGCTTATCTGTTGTTTGCAAGCTATATTTCAAAGCAGAAAATCACTATCCAGTTGTTATTTAAAAGAAATAGCTTCTTTAACTGCTTCTTGTGTTTATCTGTGTGTCTCCTGTCCAGTCTGTTTCTGGTGATGAGTTACTGTGAACAGGACCTGGCTAGTCTATTGGAAAACATGCAGACGCCGTTCTCTGAGGCTCAGGTAGGACAGAGTTGAGTCCCTACGTCTAGGCATCAGTTGTGGGATGATTTTCCAGGTCAAAAATACCAACATTGTATACCCCTTTTTCTTGTATTTCTCACATTAGGCATTAGATTGAAACCGAATTTTATTTACTCTTATCTCTTGCTGATAATTAAGCCTTAAATTGTATACACTTATACAAGGACCTCTGGGTGTTCGTAGACCCCACTTTGACACCCACGGGTCTAGAACACGACAAAAGCGTACATGACCACACAGTGGTACAGTAAGGGGTCTGTTCCACCACGGGCCTGCAGTGTGGTAATTCTCTGCCTTCTTCCAGGTCAAGTGTATTGTCCTTCAGCTGCTGAGAGGCCTGGAGTATCTCCACCACAACTTCATTCTACACAGGTCAGTCCCAGACACTCTAATAGTTCATTCTTATTGCTTCATATATTTATGATGTATTGACTACAGGAAGCATAACATTTGTAAACTGTGGAAACTCAAAAATGAACAAAGAATAGTAGCAATGCTGCCATCTATTACTGACATATTAAATACTCTGTACTTTGTATAGAGGGTTTTCAGGCCATATAACAAACCCTTTGGCAGCCATATTGCAGGTCCACATCTGATAGTGTTCCTTAATGTGACTTGGGCGGGTCAACAACATTGCATAGACATGCATAAGTTCTTCTCAGTTTTTCAACTAGGAACTGACCAGTGATGAATCTGATTGGTTTTGGGTTTAGATGATATCAGTTTGTTAGCTAGCTAACCATAGTATCTCGTCAACTAACCACCATTGTCTTGTTGTTTAAAGGAATATTCCAATGTTTTGGGCAAAATAGCCTTTTTCTGACATACCCAGACTGAGAGTGAAAGTGAAATTGAAAGTCAAAGTGAAAAAATAAACCTCACAGCAACTATGAGGTTGTCTTATTTACACAGTGTATGTTGTATTACACAGTAATGAAATACAACTCTTGGAATTAAAAAAAAAGTCTTTTTAGGAGAAGTTAAATGATAGGTACTACAACTGTAGTATAGGTACTACAACAATAGGTACTACAACGATGAACACATATGTTCAGCGTTATTGTTCCTACCATCTATAGGTCCTACCATCTGATTTTTATTTTAAATACACGATACATTGTGTAAATAAGACAGCTTTAGAGTTGCTGTAAGGTTTTTTTCACTTTGGCAGAGCTAGGCTAATGACTGTAGACTTCAAGTCTTTATGCTACGCTAACACGAAATACTACACTTAGCAACCAAACAAGTTGACGTACAGAAGTGAAAATGGTATTGAACGTTTTGTCTCAGTCTGGGTAAGTCAGAAAAAAAGAGTATTTTTCCCCAAATTTTGGAGTAGTCCTTTAAACATCTGATTAGCACACTAGCTAACACATCTAGTGACTACCAGTAATCACATGTTAATATTAACTTAGCTAGCTAGCTAACAGTTTGTTCAAGTTAACTGAGGTGACTCTTGTCAAGCTACAACTCTTCATGTATAGAATGAGTATAGAATAGGACTATAGACAAGGCTGTTTACCGTGTTACAGTGAGCTACATTGGGAACAAAAATGCATTATCAGACTATTCACTTTTATTTATTACATTACCCCACCTGCTCCTCTGCTCCCCTCAACTCACACTTCATTGAAAATGAATGGGGACCAGGGAAGTACTGCATCCCTGTAAAAAGCCATAAATAAAGGATAATTCCAACTGTTTTCAGCCTTGCCTCTAGAGACCTTATTCACAACAGTCATTTTGACATGAAAAAGCAGGTAAACACAGGTGTTGCTAATGACATTAATGAAGGTTCTGTTCCATTTAAGTGTAGCAGAGTCTTTACAGTGAGCCAGCATGAACAACAGCAGGATCCTTCTCTGTTGCTCCCCAGTTGTTCTTTTGTGTCTTTTTCATGTTGTAAATGCAGTTTTTCTCTACTCTTGCTTTTCGTGTTGAGGCTTTAAGCCACGGAGACAGATTAACTTCGTAGACTGATCTGACTTTCAGGGGTGCACTAGCATCCAAGTTTTAGGGGCAGAGGTCATTAAAGCAGCTAACAAGATCACTCATTGTGCAAAAAGACCAGTAGGTCTGTTTTTACTCAGTTGGGCAAAAGCTGATGTAAATTTAACAGCAGATTAACTGTCGAGGCTGCAGGAGCAGATGAGGTAAGGTAAAGGCAGTTACTCTCGTGCTACATTCATGCTGTAAAATACTGATGACAGGACCATTAAAAATACTTGTGATCAGAGACAAATAATGCACAGAACATTCATATTTAAGGAGTAAAAACTAAATCCAATATATGACCACAGTTTTATGTTGAACCAGACACATTGGGTTAATTGTATTTGTTATTTTGATGTGAAAAAGTTGCTGTTTATTGAAATGAAATATGCCTGTATTTCATTTTGAATACATTTGCGCAAATTTTTAAAACCTTATTTTCAGTTTGTCATCGAGCGGTGTTTTGTGTGGCCCACTGGCAAAACAAATCTTTGAATTCTGGCTGCCACACTGCAGATGCGTCAGAAGGTGCGGGGAGGGCTGAATTCTTGCTGAAGCCTGTGTTTATCGTAGCTCGCTCCTTATCTAGAACAATCTTGTTAACAGGGACCTGAAGGTGTCTAATCTGCTGATGACAGACAAAGGCTGTGTTAAGATAGGTAAGTCATCGTTATTACCATAACTGCCTGTGCTGCTTCTGCCATAATCACATTATACCCACACTGCCAGTCATCGCAAACTACCGCCACTAACCTTTGACCTTTCTCTGTGACATTGACCAGATTGGCTTTGATTCAAATTATGAGCACTCCCAAAACAGATCACTACCTGTTTTCTGATGTAAACTAGGCTAATGTGTACCAGGTAGTGCAATAAAATGATAATAAAAGGCTAAGTTCTTGTTGCTTGATGAATTCCTGAAAAGCAGTTCCTCCCAGCGCTCAGCCTGGGCTCCTGAAGCAAAAGCACTTCCCAGTTTGGCTACTAAAGTCAAGCGGCAGAGTCCTTGTGGCCGTTCCAACACGTCAGCTTAAAACTAAAGTTGACCAGATTTTTGGCTCGGGAGCAACTCTTACTGAGAGCTCAGACTAGTCACATCAGCATCTTTAAATCACTTCTTAAAACCTATTTTTATAGCCTTCCTTTTATGTAATGGCCTTTATCCTATTACATTTACAATTACATTTATTTTCCTTTTTTTATTTTTATTTTTTATTTTGTGGTGCACTCTTCTTTTAATTTATTTTATGAGTGTGGTGTAGAGCTGAAGGATATGACAAAAAATGATACTGCCATTTTTTTATTTATATTTTTACTGATAATGCGATTGCGATATGACTCACAATTAAAGCGTGAAAGCTAATTTTTGCATCATAATTTTCATTTTCACTGGGGAAAAAATACAAAAATGAGGATATTTGTTGAGGCCTGTACCAAAAAAACATGTTTTCTTACATCTGGATAATACAACTTGAAGGCCATGACATCTCTGTACCACCACAGTGTAAGCTGTTTCAAAAAATGCCATACATCTAAAGTTGTTTATTATTGTTTTCCCCTGTTCCCTCTGCACAGCTGATTTTGGCCTGGCCCGGATGTATGGCATCCCTCTGCAGCCTATGACGCCCAGAGTGGTTACACTCTGGTGAGTGGTTTGGTGTTTACTTGGCCTTTGAACCATGTTTACGGTATACCTCTTTAGCCTAATTGTGTGCGTTGCGTGCGTGTCTTTGCCTTCGGCTAACCCTTGTGCTTGCCTACTTTGTCATTGTGCTGCCACAATGGAAAGTTCTCTTCTCTAATCCCTCGAACTAATCCTTGTTCATCAGCTCCATTACCTCTGAATGACTGGCCCGCTCTCTCTCTCTCTCTCTCTCTCTGCCCTCCTCCCTTCCTCTGTCTGACTCCAGGTACAGAGCACCAGAGCTCCTCCTAGGGACGAAGACCCAGACTACAGCATTAGACATGTGGTGAGACTCCAGCTTCAGCACAATGTGGGGAAACATACAGATAGTAACTATAAGTCAACATAGATTGTCTATGTTTCAGCCAGCCTCTGAAACAACATTTACATCATCATGGGACACTAAAACTACGACGAAAACACTGTTGATAATCACAGGGATTCCTTTACACACATACACACACACACACATATATACACCATTAATATCACCGATGCTTCCCTGTGCAGGGCAGTAGGCTGTATCTTGGCTGAGCTGCTGGCCCACAAGCCCCTGCTGCCTGGAAGCTCCGAGATCCAGCAGGTCGACCTGATCGTTCAGCTGCTGGGAACGCCAAATGAGAATATCTGGCCGGTAAGAGCTCAGCAAAAGAAGGATCGCTGAACCCTGCGGCTTTGTCCTGTTTTTCTCTGTTTGGAAACCGTGCAGCTGATGGACTGAGGCCGATCTAAGGCCTCAGGCCTCAAATGTAATTTATGATTTTAACATCAATAGATGTTAAAGGAACAATTCAGCCAAAATACAAAAAAAGATATTTTCCCACATATGCCTAATGCAATCTATCTATCCAAATAGCCTCTTTATCTCTCTGCCCCCATTTAGAGGTGAATAAATACAGTTTGTCAGTGTTCCTTGCGGGAAATAGTTCTAAACAAAACATTTCAGTCCCAAGGGCTGGGGATTATGTGAGGTGTCTTCGTTTTTGAAAAGAACTGTTGCTGTTAAGTTTTTCATGTGTAAATTTTTGACAGTTTGAGCACAGCAAAGAAAATCCATCCATCTCCGTTGTTTTGGGGTGAAGGGAGACAGTGGAAACCTCACCAAATCGCACGCAATTTATCTGGAAAATATGAACTGTTCCTTTATTTTTTTTTTTGAGAAATGAGTATTGGCGTGTGTGTGTGTGTGTGTGTGTGTGTGTGTGTGTGTGTGTGTGTGTGTGTGTGTG